>JASXSY010002692.1:0-61941 GCA_034509805.1 Sipha maydis
ATTCATACTCCTTAAAAAATTCATTAACTTATTTATTTCCTTTAATCTCCCTTTTAATAGTGTAGTTTTAGTTTAAAAAAAAATTCAGTTTTAATATTAAAATACATTATATAATTTTACATTTGTAAATTATATCATGTATTATTTTAAAACTGGATTTTTTTTTTGTGTCTACCCAAATCTCGATTCCTGCGGGATACCATGGACCCCTTTCCATTTTTTTTCTGAAATTTTTGTTTAAACTCTCAATTTTATGTAATACCTAACAATTTAATTGCCTTCAATTTATTCATACTCTTTAAAAAATTCATTAACTTAATTATTTCCATTCATCTCCCTTTTAATAAAGTAGTTTTAGTTTAAAAAAAAATTAATTATTAAAATTAAAATACATTATATAATTTTACATTTGTAAATTATATCATGTATTATTTTAAAACTGGATTTTTTTTTTGTGTCTACCCAAATCTCTATTCCTGCGGGATACCATGGATCCCTTTCAATTTTTTTCTGAATTTTTTGTTTAAACTCTCAATTTTATGTAATATATAACAATTTAATTATTGTCAATTTCTTCATACTCTTTAAAAATTCATTAACTTAATAATTTCCTTTAATCTCCCTTTTAATAGTGTAGTTTTAGTTTAAAAAAAAATTCAGTTTTAATATTAAAATACATTATATAATTTTACATTTGTAAATTATATCATGTATTATTTTAAAACTGGATTTTTTTTTTGTGTCTACCCAAATCTCGATTCCTGCGGGATACCATGGACCCCTTTCCATTTTTTTTCTGAAATTTTTGTTTAAACTCTCAATTTTATGTAATACCTAACAATTTAATTACCTTCCATTTATTCATACTCCTTAAAAAATTCATTAACTTATTTATTTCCTTTAATCTCCCTTTTAATAGTGTAGTTTTAGTTTAAAAAAAAATTCAGTTTTAATATTAAAATACATTATATAATTTTACATTTGTAAATTATATCATGTATTATTTTAAAACTGGATTTTTTTTTTGTGTCTACCCAAATCTCGATTCCTGCGGGATACCATGGACCCCTTTCCATTTTTTTTCTGAAATTTTTGTTTAAACTCTCAATTTTATGTAATACCTAACAATTTAATTGCCTTCAATTTATTCATACTCTTTAAAAAATTCATTAACTTAATTATTTCCATTCATCTCCCTTTTAATAAAGTAGTTTTAGTTTAAAAAAAAATTCAGTTTTAAAATTAAAATACATTATATAATTTTACATTTGTAAATTATATCATGTATTATTTTAAAACTGGATTTTTTTTTTGTGTCTACCCAAATCTCGATTCCTGCGGGATACCATGGACCCCTTTCCATTTTTTTTCTGAAATTTTTGTTTAAACTCTCAATTTTATGTAATACCTAACAATTTAATTGCCTTCAATTTATTCATACTCTTTAAAAAATTCATTAACTTAATTATTTCCATTCATCTCCCTTTTAATAAAGTAGTTTTAGTTTAAAAAAAAATTAATTTTTAAAATTAAAATACATTATATAATTTTACATTTGTAAATTATATCATGTATTATTTTAAAACTGGATTTTTTTTTTGTGTCTTCCCAAATCTCTATTCCTGCGGGATACCATGGACCCCTTTCAATTTTTTTCTGAATTTTTTGTTTAAACTCTCAATTTTATGTAATATATAACAATTTAATTATTGTCAATTTCTTCATACTCTTTAAAAATTCATTAACTTAATAATTTCCTTTAATCTCCCTTTTAATAGTGTAGTTTTAGTTTAAAAAAAAATTCACTTTTAAAATTAAAATACATTATATAATTTTACATTTGTAAATTATATCATGTATTATTTTAAAACTGGATTTTTTTTTTGTGTCTACCCAAATCTCGATTCCTGCGGGATACCATGGACCCCTTTCCATTTTTTTTCAGAAATTTTTGTTTAAACTCTCAATTTTATGTAATACATAACAATTTAATTACCTTCAATTTCTTCATACTCTTTAAAAATTCATTAACTTAATAATTTCCTTTAATCTCCCTTTTAATAGTGTAGTTTTAGTTTAAAAAAAAATTCAGTTTTAATATTAAAATACATTATATAATTTTACATTTGTAAATTATATCATGTATTATTTTAAAACTGGATTTTTTTTTTGTGTCTACCCAAATCTCGATTCCTGCGGGATACCATGGACCCCTTTCCATTTTTTTTCTGAAATTTTTGTTTAAACTCTCAATTTTATGTAATACCTAACAATTTAATTACCTTCCATTTATTCATACTCCTTAAAAAATTCATTAACTTATTTATTTCCTTTAATCTCCCTTTTAATAGTGTAGTTTTAGTTTAAAAAAAAATTCAGTTTTAATATTAAAATACATTATATAATTTTACATTTGTAAATTATATCATGTATTATTTTAAAACTGGATTTTTTTTTTGTGTCTACCCAAATCTCGATTCCTGCGGGATACCATGGACCCCTTTCCATTTTTTTTCTGAAATTTTTGTTTAAACTCTCAATTTTATGTAATACCTAACAATTTAATTGCCTTCAATTTATTCATACTCTTTAAAAAATTCATTAACTTAATTATTTCCATTCATCTCCCTTTTAATAAAGTAGTTTTAGTTTAAAAAAAAATTCAGTTTTAAAATTAAAATACATTATATAATTTTACATTTGTAAATTACGAGTATATCATGTATTATTTTAAAACTGGATTTTTTTTTTGTGTCTACCCAAATCTCTATTCCTGCGGGATACCATGGATCCCTTTCAATTTTTTTCTGAATTTTTTGTTTAAACTCTCAATTTTATGTAATATATAACAATTTAATTATTGTCAATTTCTTCATACTCTTTAAAAATTCATTAACTTAATAATTTCCTTTAATCTCCCTTTTAATAGTGTAGTTTTAGTTTAAAAAAAAATTCAGTTTTAATATTAAAATACATTATATAATTTTACATTTGTAAATTATATCATGTATTATTTTAAAACTGGATTTTTTTTTTGTGTCTACCCAAATCTCGATTCCTGCGGGATACCATGGACCCCTTTCCATTTTTTTTTTGAAATTTTTGTTTAAACTCTCAATTTTATGTAATACATAACAATTTAATTACCTTCAATTTATTCATACTCTTTAAAAAATTCATTAACTTAATTATTTCCATTAATCTCCCTTTTCATAAAGTAGTTTTAGTTTAAAAAAAAATTCCGTTTTAAAATTAAAATACATTATATAATTTTACATTTGTAAATTATATCATGTAATATTTTAAAACTAGATTTTTTTTTTGTGTCTACCCAAATCTCTATTCCTGCGGGATACCATGGACCCCTTTCCATTTTTTTCTGAATTTTTTGTTTAAACTCTCAATTTTATGTAATATATAACAATTTAATTATTGTCAATTTCTTCATACTCTTTAAAAATTCATTAACTTAATAATTTCCTTTAATCTCCCTTTTAATAGAGTAGTTTTAGTTTAAAAAAAAATTCAGTTTTAATATTAAAATACATTATATAATTTTACATTTGTAAATTATATCATGTATTATTTTAAAACTGGATTTTTTTTTTGTGTCTACCCAAATCTCGATTCCTGCGGGATACCATGGACCCCTTTCCATTTTTTTTCTGAAATTTTTGTTTAAACTCTCAATTTTATGTAATATATAACAATTTAATTATTGTCAATTTTGTTCATACTCATTATAAAATTTTTTAACTTAATTATTTTCTTTGATCTCTCTTTTAATAAAGTAGTTTTAGTTTAAAAAAAAATTCAGTTTTAAAATTAAAATAAATTATATAATTTTACATTTGTAAATTATTTCATGTATTATTTTAAAACTGGATTTTTTTTTTGTGTCTATCCAAATCTCTATGCCTGCGGGATACCATTGACCCCTTTCCATTTTTTTTCTGAATTTTTGTTTCAACTCTCAATTTTATGTAATACATAACAATTTAATTACCTTCAATTTATTCATACTCTTTAAAAAATTTATTAACTTAATTATTTCCATTAATCTCCCTTTTAATAAAGTAGTTTTAGTCTAAAAAAAAATTCAGTTTTAAAATTAAAATACATTATATAATTTTACATTTGTAAATTATATCATATTTTATTATAAAACTGGATTTTTTTTTGTGTCTACCCAAATCTCGATTCCTGTGGGATACCATGGACCCCTTTCCATTTTTTTTCTGAATTTTTTGTTTCAACTCTCAATTCTATGTTATACATAACAATTTAATTACCTTCAATTTATTCATACTTTTTGAAAATTCATTAACTTAATTATGTCCATTAATCTCCCTTTTAATAGTGTAGTTTTAGTTTAAAAAAAAATTCAGTTTTAATATTAAAATACATTACATAATTTTACATTTGTAAATTATATCATGTAATATTTTAAAACTGGATTTTTTTTTTGTGTCTACCCAAATCTCGATTCCTGCGGGATACCATGGACCCCTTTCCATTTTTTTCTGAATTTTTTGTTTCAACTCTCAATTTTATGTAATACATAACAATTTAATTACCTTCAATTTATTCATACTCTTTAAAAAATTCATTAACTTAATTATTTCCATTAATCTCCCTTTTCATAAAGTAGTTTTAGTTTAAAAAAAAATTCCGTTTTAAAATTAAAATACATTATATAATTTTACATTTGTAAATTATATCATGTAATATTTTAAAACTAGATTTTTTTTTTGTGTCTACCCAAATCTCTATTCCTGCGGGATACCATGGACCCCTTTCCATTTTTTTCTGAATTTTTTGTTTAAACTCTCAATTTTATGTAATATATAACAATTTTATTATTGTCAATTTCTTCATACTCTTTAAAAATTCATTAACTTAACAATTTCCTTTAATCTCCCTTTTAATAGAGTAGTTTTAGTTTAAAAAAAAATTCAGTTTTAATATTAAAATACATTATATAATTTTACATTTGTAAATTATATCATGTATTATTTTAAAACTGGATTTTTTTTTTGTGTCTACCCAAATCTCGATTCCTGCGGGATACCATGGACCCCTTTCCATTTTTTTTCTGAAATTTTTGTTTAAACTCTCAATTTTATGTAATACCTAACAATTTAA
Source organism: Sipha maydis (assembly GCA_034509805.1). Taxonomy (NCBI): domain Eukaryota; kingdom Metazoa; phylum Arthropoda; class Insecta; order Hemiptera; family Aphididae; genus Sipha; species Sipha maydis. The sequence continues at coordinate 5,146 of JASXSY010002692.1, forward strand.
TTACCTTCACTTTATTCATACTCCTTAAAAAATTCATTAACTTATTTATTTCCTTTAATTTCCCTTTTAATAGTATAGTTTTAGTTTAAAAAAAAATTCAGTTTTAATATTAAAATACATTATATAATTTTACATTTGTAATTTATATCATGTATTATTTTAAAACTGGATTTTTTTTTTGTGTCTACCCAAATCTCGATTCCTGCGGGATACCATGGACCCCTTTCCATTTTTTTTCTGAAATTTTTGTTTAAACTCTCAATTTTATGTAATACCTAACAATTTAATTACCTTCAATTTATTCATACTCCTTAAAAAATTCATTAACTTAATTATTTCCTTTAATCTCCCTTTTAATAGTGTAGTTTTAGTTTAAAAAAAAATTCAGTTTGAATATTAAAATACATTATATAATTTTACATTTGTAATTTATATCATGTATTATTTTAAAACTGGATTTTTTTTTTGTGTCTACCCAAATCTCGATTCCTGCGGGATACCATGGACCCCTTTCCATTTTTTTTCTGAAATTTTTGTTTAAACTCTCAATTTTATGTAATACCTAACAATTTAATTACCTTCAATTTATTCATACTCTTTAAAAATTCATTAACATAATAATTTCCTTTAATCTCCCTTTTAATAGTGTAGTTTTAGTTTAAAAAAAAATTCAGTTTTAATATTAAAATACATTATATAATTTTACATTTGTAAATTATATCATGTATTATTTTAAAACTGGATTTTATTTTTGTGTTTATCCAAATCTCTATGCCTGCGGGATACCTTTGACTCCTTTCCATTTTTTTTCTGAATTTTTTGTTTCAACTCTCAATTTTATGTAATACATAACAATTTAATTACCTTCAATTTCTTCATACTCTTTAAAAATTCATTAACTTAATAATTTCCTTTAATCTCCCTTTTAATAGAGTAGTTTTAGTTTAAAAAAAAATTCAGTTTTAATATTAAAATACATTATATAATTTTACATTTGTAAATTATATCATGTATTATTTTAAAACTGGATTTTTTTTTTGTGTCTACCCAAATCTCGATTCCTGCGGGATACCATGGACCCCTTTCCATTTTTTTTCTGAAATTTTTGTTTAAACTCTCAATTTTATGTAATACCTAACAATTTAATTACCTTCCATTTATTCATACTCCTTAAAAAATTCATTAACTTATTTATTTCCTTTAATCTCCCTTTTAATAGTGTAGTTTTAGTTTAAAAAAAAATTCAGTTTTAATATTAAAATACATTATATAATTTTACATTTGTAATTTATATCATGTATTATTTTAAAACTGGATTTTTTTTTTGTGTCTACCCAAATCTCGATTCCTGCGGGATACCATGGACCCCTTTCCATTTTTTTTCTGAAATTTTTGTTTAAACTCTCAATTTTATGTAATACCTAACAATTTAATTGCCTTCAATTTATTCATACTCTTTAAAAAATTCATTAACTTAATTATTTCCATTCATCTCCCTTTTAATAAAGTAGTTTTAGTTTAAAAAAAAATTAATTTTTAAAATTAAAATACATTATATAATTTTACATTTGTAAATTATATCATGTATTATTTTAAAACTGGATTTTTTTTTTTGTGTCTACCCAAATCTCTATTCCTGCGGGATACCATGGATCCCTTTCAATTTTTTTCTGAATTTTTTGTTTAAACTCTCAATTTTATGTAATATATAACAATTTAATTATTGTCAATTTCTTCATACTCTTTAAAAATTCATTAACTTAATAATTTCCTTTAATCTCCCTTTTAATAGTGTAAATTTAGTTTAAAAAAAAATTCAGTTTTAATATTAAAATACATTATATAATTTTACATTTGTAAATTATATCATGTATTATTTTAAAACTGGATTTTTTTTTTGTGTCTACCCAAATCTCGATTCCTGCGGGATACCATGGACCCCTTTCCATTTTTTTTCTGAAATTTTTGTTTAAACTCTCAATTTTATGTAATACCTAACAATTTAATTACCTTCCATTTATTCATACTCCTTAAAAAATTCATTAACTTATTTATTTCCTTTAATCTCCCTTTTAATAGTGTAGTTTTAGTTTAAAAAAAAATTCAGTTTTAATATTAAAATACATTATATAATTTTACATTTGTAAATTATATCATGTATTATTTTAAAACTGGATTTTTTTTTTGTGTCTACCCAAATCTCGATTCCTGCGGGATACCATGGACCCCTTTCCATTTTTTTTCTGAAATTTTTGTTTAAACTCTCAATTTTATGTAATACCTAACAATTTAATTGCCTTCAATTTATTCATACTCTTTAAAAAATTCATTAACTTAATTATTTCCATTCATCTCCCTTTTAATAAAGTAGTTTTAGTTTAAAAAAAAATTAATTTTTAAAATTAAAATACATTATATAATTTTACATTTGTAAATTATATCATGTATTATTTTAAAACTGGATTTTTTTTTTGTGTCTACCCAAATCTCTATTCCTGCGGGATACCATGGATCCCTTTCAATTTTTTTCTGAATTTTTTGTTTAAACTCTCAATTTTATGTAATATATAACAATTTAATTATTGTCAATTTCTTCATACTCTTTAAAAATTCATTAACTTAATAATTTCCTTTAATCTCCCTTTTAATAGTGTAAATTTAGTTTAAAAAAAAATTCAGTTTTAATATTAAAATACATTATATAATTTTACATTTGTAAATTATATCATGTATTATTTTAAAACTGGATTTTTTTTTTGTGTCTACCCAAATCTCGATTCCTGCGGGATACCATGGACCCCTTTCCATTTTTTTTCTGAAATTTTTGTTTAAACTCTCAATTTTATGTAATACCTAACAATTTAATTACCTTCCATTTATTCATACTCCTTAAAAAATTCATTAACTTATTTATTTCCTTTAATCTCCCTTTTAATAGTGTAGTTTTAGTTTAAAAAAAAATTCAGTTTTAATATTAAAATACATTATATAATTTTACATTTGTAAATTATATCATGTATTATTTTAAAACTGGATTTTTTTTTTGTGTCTACCCAAATCTCTATTCCTGCGGGATACCATGGATCCCTTTCAATTTTTTTCTGAATTTTTTGTTTAAACTCTCAATTTTATGTAATATATAACAATTTAATTATTGTCAATTTCTTCATACTCTTTAAAAATTCATTAACTTAATAATTTCCTTTAATCTCCCTTTTAATAGTGTAGTTTTAGTTTAAAAAAAAATTCAGTTTTAATATTAAAATACATTATATAATTTTACATTTGTAAATTATATCATGTATTATTTTAAAACTGGATTTTTTTTTTGTGTCTACCCAAATCTCGATTCCTGCGGGATACCATGGACCCCTTTCCATTTTTTTTCTGAAATTTTTGTTTAAACTCTCAATTTTATGTAATACCTAACAATTTAATTACCTTCAATTTATTCATACTCCTTAAAAAATTCATTAACTTAATTATTTCCTTTAATCTCCCTTTTAATAGTGTAGTTTTAGTTTAAAAAAAAATTCAGTTTGAATATTAAAATACATTATATAATTTTACATTTGTAATTTATATCATGTATTATTTTAAAACTGGATTTTTTTTTTGTGTCTACCCAAATCTCGATTCCTGCGGGATACCATGGACCCCTTTCCATTTTTTTTCTGAAATTTTTGTTTAAACTCTCAATTTTATGTAATACCTAACAATTTAATTACCTTCAATTTATTCATACTCTTTAAAAATTCATTAACATAATAATTTCCTTTAATCTCCCTTTTAATAGTGTAGTTTTAGTTTAAAAAAAAATTCAGTTTTAATATTAAAATACATTATATAATTTTACATTTGTAAATTATATCATGTATTATTTTAAAACTGGATTTTATTTTTGTGTTTATCCAAATCTCTATGCCTGCGGGATACCTTTGACTCCTTTCCATTTTTTTTCTGAATTTTTTGTTTCAACTCTCAATTTTATGTAATACATAACAATTTAATTACCTTCAATTTCTTCATACTCTTTAAAAATTCATTAACTTAATAATTTCCTTTAATCTCCCTTTTAATAGAGTAGTTTTAGTTTAAAAAAAAATTCAGTTTTAATATTAAAATACATTATATAATTTTACATTTGTAAATTATATCATGTATTATTTTAAAACTGGATTTTTTTTTTGTGTCTACCCAAATCTCGATTCCTGCGGGATACCATGGACCCCTTTCCATTTTTTTTCTGAAATTTTTGTTTAAACTCTCAATTTTATGTAATACCTAACAATTTAATTACCTTCCATTTATTCATACTCCTTAAAAAATTCATTAACTTATTTATTTCCTTTAATCTCCCTTTTAATAGTGTAGTTTTAGTTTAAAAAAAAATTCAGTTTTAATATTAAAATACATTATATAATTTTACATTTGTAATTTATATCATGTATTATTTTAAAACTGGATTTTTTTTTTGTGTCTACCCAAATCTCGATTCCTGCGGGATACCATGGACCCCTTTCCATTTTTTTTCTGAAATTTTTGTTTAAACTCTCAATTTTATGTAATACCTAACAATTTAATTGCCTTCAATTTATTCATACTCTTTAAAAAATTCATTAACTTAATTATTTCCATTCATCTCCCTTTTAATAAAGTAGTTTTAGTTTAAAAAAAAATTAATTTTTAAAATTAAAATACATTATATAATTTTACATTTGTAAATTTTTTTTTTTTTTTTTTTATTTATTTAAAGGCTTCAACAACAATGGTAATTAGCCTATCTTAGTTAGTTAATTAGTTACAAAAAAAAAAAAAAAAAAAAAAAATTTTATATCAGTTAAATTTTGAATATGTACAGTTTAAAATAATATATTACAATTTATTAAATAATTCGTTTTTGCGAAAAAAGTTACATATGTTCTTTGTATTATCTTCGTTGAGGGCTTGTTGGATTGTAGTAGGGTTGTTAAGTATTTTTCGCGATATTGAGAAATTTGGGCATTCGATCATGATGTGGAGTATTGTTAAGTTGACTCTGCATGTTTCGCAAGTGGGTCTTGGTTCTTTGCTGATAAGGTAGGAATGAGTTAGATGAGTGTGTCCTATTCTAGCTCGGGTGATGACTACTTCCTCTCTTCTCGAAATGTTCAAAGTATTTTTCCATTGATTGACATGTGGTTTTATGTTTCTTAATTTGTTTGTAAGCGGTACTTCAGTCCAATATTTTTGCCAGACGTCTAATATTTTATTTTTTAAGTTTTGAGTTGCATCAGAAGTGGTGATATTGTTAATTTTAGTAGAGGAAAGAGATATTGTTGCTTCATTGGCCTTGGAGTCTGCTATTTCGTTTCCAGTGATCCCTACGTGTGATGGGACCCACATGAATGAAATGTCTTTTTTTGTTGTAGATAGCATATTCTGAATTGAGTGTACTAGTTCGTTCTTAGGATAGGGGTTTGTAACTGATGTGATTGCACTAAAGGAGTCACTGATAATGATGATGTTATCTGTGTTTAATGCGAGTCCAGTCTTAACTGCTTCGTATATGGCGTATGTTTCAGCTGTATAAATACTTGCGTTATGTGGTAGAGAGAATATATAACTTTCATTTTCGATGATTACTGCAAATCCAGTGCCATTTATATTTTTGGAAGCGTCGGTGTAGATTTGCGTGTGTGTTGGGTATTGCTGAGATATTATTTCAAGGAAAACGTTTTGGATAATTTCACTTGGGGTATTGTATTTATTGTGTTCTGAAAGTTGGGTGTTAATTTTAGCTGACCATAACCAGGGAGGGAGAGTAGATTTCACTATGCTCAGTGTTTGGTCTCGAAGTTGTAGTTTTTCACTAAGTAGTTTATAGTTTTCGAATATGGTGCGTCGATTACATAGTTGATTGACAGGGAGTGTGATGTGAAAGATGTTGTTAGTGATGTGATTTGATAGATTTTTAATTTTTGTTATATATTTGAGTGTATCGCTTTGTCGTCTTAGCTGGAGTGGAAGTTCTCCGGCATTACACATTATACTATCAATAGGGCTTGTCCTGAAAGCACCTGTTGCCAATCTGATACCTTGGTTATGTATTGGGTCAAGGGATTTAAGAGTTTTGAACTTAGCCGAATTGTATATGACCGATCCGTAATCGATTAAGGAAAGGATAAGTGCTTTGTATATTGAAATAAGTGATTTTGTTTCTGCTCCCCAGTTATAGTTACCTAATATTTTGACTGTCCTCATTCTTGTCAAGCATTCGGTTTTAAGTTTTTTTAGATGAGGTTGCCATGATAGTTTATCATCGAAGGTGAGGCCTAGGATACGTATATTTCTTAAAAAACTTAATTGTGTGTTCATGAAGTTGATAATTGGTTGATGTTTGTTCTTTTTATTGAAAATGATGCATTGAGTTTTGGAGGGAGAAAAAGAGAAACCAGTTTTTGAAGACCAGTTTGAAAGAGAATCAAGTGCTCGTTGTAAGAACTGTGTCGTTGTTTCAATTTGAGAGCCACTGCAGTAAATATTGCAGTCGTCAGCAAAAAGTGTGTATTTGACTGGTTTAGGAAGATTTTGACATATGTCGTTTATGGCTACTAGAAATAGAGTTACACTGATTACGGATCCTTGAGGGAGTCCATTGACAAGGGTGTGACTTGATGAGAGTTGATCATTAATTTTTACATTGAAGCTTCGGTTGGTTAAAAAGTTACGGATAAATATGAGAAGGTTTCCATTAATATCCCAGGTTTGAAGTATTTTTAAGACTCTTTCTCTCCAGACCATATCGTATGCTTTTTTTATATCCAATGCTATTAGAATTAAATGTTGATTTCTTCTAAATGCTGAGCAAATATCAGTATGTATAGTTGCTAATGTGTCAAGCGTTGAATGATTTTGTCTAAAGCCACATTGTTCTTTAACGATGCGTTTTTCTGTTTCTAGAATCCAAATTAGTCTTTTATTTATTATTTTTTCCAGAAGTTTGCTTAAAGTATTAATTAATGATATAGGTCTGTAATTTTCAACCTCGAATTTACTTTTACATGGTTTTGGAATAGGGATGACGTTTGCGGTGCGCCACTGGTCAGGGAAAACCCCCTGTGTCCAAATTAGATTGTATATCTGAAGTAGAGTTTTAATCCCAATTTGTGGGAGTTTCTTGAGGAAAATGTATGGCAAGTTGTCTGGGCCTGGGCTTTTGCTGGAGCAAGTGTTAAGTGCGCTGGTGAGTTCGGAAATGTCCAGGTCCTTATTATAATGTTTGTTACTATGGCTAGCTGATGTTACAGGGATATCACGGGTTGAGGTTTTAAGTGAGATAAAGTCTGGAGTATAATTTTCATCGCTATTGTTATTTTGGAAAAAATGCGCAAAAGCTTCAGCTGTATTTGATGTTGTTACTATTTCTTGGTTGTAGTGTAAGATATCGGGGAGTTTACTGAATTTATTTCCTTTGATATTGTTGATTTTGTTCCAAATGATTGATGGGTTTACTTTATGGTTTATTGTGGAAGTAAAGTTTTGCCAAGCTACGGTTTTATTCTTTTTAATGATGTAACGTGAAATGGCTCTAGTATGTTTTAATTGAATATGGTCTAGTATCGATTTAGTTTTTTTAAATCGGTTTAGGGCTTTTTTATAATTTTTGATGGATTCTTGGCATTCTTTGTTCCACCATGGTGTGGTTTTTCTTAAATGAGTATAGGTCTTGAGGCCAATTGTTTTATGGGCTGTTTCTGTAATAATGTTCGTAAATTTAGTGACTATTGTATTTATTGAGGTAGTTGTTGTTTGATTTATTTCTAAATTTAAGTTCAGAGGGTTGTTGTTTAACTCATTTTCAATTATATCAGTGTAAAGCTCCCAGTTAGGATTTTTAAGGTTCCACTTTGTAGATTGAGTTTGAGTGTGGGCAGTGTTATGATATTGCATTCCTATGGGCCAGTGGTCGCTACCATTATAAGATGTGAGGACTTGCCAGTCTAATAGTGTTGAGGTATGAGAATCTGTGATGGTAAGATCTATTGCAGATAAGGTTCCGTTATATATATTGTGTCTGGTTGGTTCACTGTTGTTAAGAAGTATAAGGTTTTCTTCATCTAAAAATTCTTCTATGATATGTCCTCGGTTGTCTGTGGAAGTGCATCCCCATGCTGTGCTACGGCTATTGAAATCGCCCAAAAGGATAAAGGGTCTGGGTAGTTGTTTGACTATATCTTTAAGATGTTGTTTTGTAAATATTTTATTGTCGGGCAAATATATATTGCAGATACATAAGTGTTTTTGGAATTTAATGGTTGTTGCTATTACTTCGTGTTCGGATATAATTGGGATGTTTTCACTTTCTATATTATTTATAATAAAGGTAGCTACTCCACCACTCGCTCTTTGGGCAAGAGTTCTGTTTTTAAAATAACCAGTGTAGTTTTTAATATGTGCAGTATGATTATTTTTTAAATTAGTTTCTTGAAAGCAAAGGATTGATGGTTGATAATTATATAAAATTCGGTTGATGTCAACATAACGTTTATAAAAACCGTTGATGTTCCAATGTATAATTGTGCTCATAGTGTGTATGGAGGGGGGTTTTTATATTTTATAATGGAGTCGTGGGATTATCCTTTGTGGAAGGCGTGCTTTGGAATATTAGATTAGATAATTTAGTCGTTTTGATTTTGATACTACGGTCGGTTAATACAGGTCGTACCTTTTCAATTAAGTCTAATAAGTCCGACGGTTTGATTCCTACTTGTTCACAAAGGACGTGAATGTTGATGTTTTTATTAGAAAAGTTCTCGATTATAAATTTAAAAGAGTCAAAGTCTATCATGGAGTCTTTATTCTGTGAGAAAATATTAATTGCTGGTTTGAGTTGGTCCTCAAGGTTATCTGTGTTACGCGTCGAAGAATTTGATCTTGACCGAATTTTTGGTTTTTTCGTAGTTTTATTTTGGTTGTGATCATTTTTTACATTGGATTTTTCCGTTTCTGTCGTTTTAGGTTTAATAGGGGGAGGGTACAGTGGAGATGAAGGACATGTGGATTCTGGTGCTGGTCTTTTATTAGGTTCTTGTTGATATTGTATGTCATTTATTGCATAATTTGTATTATGAGTATTATTTAGGGTTTCTGATTTGTTTAATTTTGCGATGTTATTATTAATATTAATTTGTGTTGTCTTGTAATTTATATTTGGAGTAGGTGCAGGTGTTTCTTGGTTTATATTAAGTGAATTATTGTAATCTGTCTCGGAAAATTTTTTACATGAAGAAGATAGGTGTCCGATTTGTTTGCAAAGAAAGCAAGTGATAGTGTCGTCAGTAATAAAAATACGATAATTTGTTTCTTCGAAGTTTATTAAGATGGAACTGGGTAATTTTGGTGTATCTTCAGGGTGTATATAGGTTTGTCTTTTAAAACTGCCGATGTGTGCAAACTCGTTAGATGTATGTGCGTAACCAGCTTTTATTATTGTTATGGGTGAGGAGGTTTTGATTCCTTCTTTTTGAAGTGCTTCTAGTATTAAACTGTTAGGTATAGTAGGGTATACATTGGATAATATTATTCTTTTGAATGGTGTAATAAGTTTACGTATAGGTATTTCGTTATCGTTGACTCTGATAAATGGATGTTCTTTAATTAGGTTATCTGCAATAATTTCGCTGATAAGGAAAATGCAAAAACGGTTGTTGGATATTCTGGATGCCGAAATTATATTTTTTGGAGAGGTGATTTGGCTAACGGCAATTATATATTCTATTTGTTTGATGCCATCGATTGTTTTAAAAACGATAGCCTGGTTTAATTTAGGAAGGTTTTCTGTGCCGTTGGCCGTAGTTTCGGCGAAGGTTTTTGACGGTTGATTTTCGAGTGATTTATTTTGAGTGCTGGTAGAGGGTAAAGTTTGGACGATATTTGAGGTAATTGTTGATTGTTTACTGTTGAGAGATTTGCTGTCGGGACGTTTACTTGATGTAAGCAATTTTTCTTTTAGACTATAGTTGGGTTGAGATTGAGTTGGAGAAGTGTGCGTATTAATACGCGGTTGAACGTGGTTGTCCATATCGGATTTTACCGAGTAATTGGATAGTAATACACTGTAGGTATCACAGTTTTAATGGGTATCTATCGATAAGGCTAATGAGGGATTTCATATTACCTGACGAAATTAGACGACCATGCTATCGGTAAGCGATAAAAACGGACGAGTACACAGAATATAAACACACGTGTTGTTCGTACGGCTGACAAACACGAACTGATTTGTAAATTATATCATGTATTATTTTAAAACTGGATTTTTTTTTTGTGTTTATCCAAATCTCTATGCCTGCGGGATACCTTTGACTCCTTTCCATTTTTTTTCTGAATTTTTTGTTTCAACTCTCAATTTTATGTAATACATAACAATTTAATTACCTTCAATTTCTTCATACTCTTTAAAAATTCATTAACTTAATAATTTCCTTTAATCTCCCTTTTAATAGAGTAGTTTTAGTTTAAAAAAAAATTCAGTTTTAATATTAAAATACATTATATAATTTTACATTTGTAAATTATATCATGTATTATTTTAAAACTGGATTTTTTTTTTGTGTCTACCCAAATCTCGATTCCTGCGGGATACCATGGACCCCTTTCCATTTTTTTTCTGAAATTTTTGTTTAAACTCTCAATTTTATGTAATACCTAACAATTTAATTACCTTCCATTTATTCATACTCCTTAAAAAATTCATTAACTTATTTATTTCCTTTAATCTCCCTTTTAATAGTGTAGTTTTAGTTTAAAAAAAAATTCAGTTTTAATATTAAAATACATTATATAATTTTACATTTGTAATTTATATCATGTATTATTTTAAAACTGGATTTTTTTTTTGTGTCTACCCAAATCTCGATTCCTGCGGGATACCATGGACCCCTTTCCATTTTTTTTCTGAAATTTTTGTTTAAACTCTCAATTTTATGTAATACCTAACAATTTAATTGCCTTCAATTTATTCATACTCTTTAAAAAATTCATTAACTTAATTATTTCCATTCATCTCCCTTTTAATAAAGTAGTTTTAGTTTAAAAAAAAATTAATTTTTAAAATTAAAATACATTATATAATTTTACATTTGTAAATTATATCATGTATTATTTTAAAACTGGATTTTTTTTTTTGTGTCTACCCAAATCTCTATTCCTGCGGGATACCATGGATCCCTTTCAATTTTTTTCTGAATTTTTTGTTTAAACTCTCAATTTTATGTAATATATAACAATTTAATTATTGTCAATTTCTTCATACTCTTTAAAAATTCATTAACTTAATAATTTCCTTTAATCTCCCTTTTAATAGTGTAAATTTAGTTTAAAAAAAAATTCAGTTTTAATATTAAAATACATTATATAATTTTACATTTGTAAATTATATCATGTATTATTTTAAAACTGGATTTTTTTTTTGTGTCTACCCAAATCTCGATTCCTGCGGGATACCATGGACCCCTTTCCATTTTTTTTCTGAAATTTTTGTTTAAACTCTCAATTTTATGTAATACCTAACAATTTAATTACCTTCCATTTATTCATACTCCTTAAAAAATTCATTAACTTATTTATTTCCTTTAATCTCCCTTTTAATAGTGTAGTTTTAGTTTAAAAAAAAATTCAGTTTTAATATTAAAATACATTATATAATTTTACATTTGTAAATTATATCATGTATTATTTTAAAACTGGATTTTTTTTTTGTGTCTACCCAAATCTCTATTCCTGCGGGATACCATGGATCCCTTTCAATTTTTTTCTGAATTTTTTGTTTAAACTCTCAATTTTATGTAATATATAACAATTTAATTATTGTCAATTTCTTCATACTCTTTAAAAATTCATTAACTTAATAATTTCCTTTAATCTCCCTTTTAATAGTGTAGTTTTAGTTTAAAAAAAAATTCAGTTTTAATATTAAAATACATTATATAATTTTACATTTGTAAATTATATCATGTATTATTTTAAAACTGGATTTTTTTTTTGTGTCTACCCAAATCTCGATTCCTGCGGGATACCATGGACCCCTTTCCATTTTTTTTCTGAAATTTTTGTTTAAACTCTCAATTTTATGTAATACCTAACAATTTAATTACCTTCAATTTATTCATACTCCTTAAAAAATTCATTAACTTAATTATTTCCTTTAATCTCCCTTTTAATAGTGTAGTTTTAGTTTAAAAAAAAATTCAGTTTGAATATTAAAATACATTATATAATTTTACATTTGTAATTTATATCATGTATTATTTTAAAACTGGATTTTTTTTTTGTGTCTACCCAAATCTCGATTCCTGCGGGATACCATGGACCCCTTTCCATTTTTTTTCTGAAATTTTTGTTTAAACTCTCAATTTTATGTAATACCTAACAATTTAATTACCTTCAATTTATTCATACTCTTTAAAAATTCATTAACATAATAATTTCCTTTAATCTCCCTTTTAATAGTGTAGTTTTAGTTTAAAAAAAAATTCAGTTTTAATATTAAAATACATTATATAATTTTACATTTGTAAATTATATCATGTATTATTTTAAAACTGGATTTTTTTTTTGTGTCTACCCAAATCTTTATTCCTGCGGGATACCATGGATCCCTTTCAATTTTTTTCTGAATTTTTTGTTTAAACTCTCAATTTTATGTAATATATAACAATTTAATTATTGTCAATTTCTTCATACTCTTTAAAAATTCATTAACTTAATAATTTCCTTTAATCTCCCTTTTAATAGAGTAGTTTTAGTTTAAAAAAAAATTCAGTTTTAATATTAAAATACATTATATAATTTTACATTTGTAAATTATATCATGTATTATTTTAAAACTGGATTTTTTTTTTGTGTCTACCCAAATCTCGATTCCTGCGGGATACCATGGACCCCTTTCCATTTTTTTTCTGAAATTTTTGTTTAAACTCTCAATTTTATGTAATACCTAACAATTTAATTACCTTCCATTTATTCATACTCCTTAAAAAATTCATTAACTTATTTATTTCCTTTAATCTCCCTTTTAATAGTGTAGTTTTAGTTTAAAAAAAAATTCAGTTTTAATATTAAAATACATTATATAATTTTACATTTGTAATTTATATCATGTATTATTTTAAAACTGGATTTTTTTTTTGTGTCTACCCAAATCTCGATTCCTGCGGGATACCATGGACCCCTTTCCATTTTTTTTCTGAAATTTTTGTTTAAACTCTCAATTTTATGTAATACCTAACAATTTAATTGCCTTCAATTTATTCATACTCTTTAAAAAATTCATTAACTTAATTATTTCCATTCATCTCCCTTTTAATAAAGTAGTTTTAGTTTAAAAAAAAATTAATTTTTAAAATTAAAATACATTATATAATTTTACATTTGTAAATTATATCATGTATTATTTTAAAACTGGATTTTTTTTTTTGTGTCTACCCAAATCTCTATTCCTGCGGGATACCATGGATCCCTTTCAATTTTTTTCTGAATTTTTTGTTTAAACTCTCAATTTTATGTAATATATAACAATTTAATTATTGTCAATTTCTTCATACTCTTTAAAAATTCATTAACTTAATAATTTCCTTTAATCTCCCTTTTAATAGTGTAAATTTAGTTTAAAAAAAAATTCAGTTTTAATATTAAAATACATTATATAATTTTACATTTGTAAATTATATCATGTATTATTTTAAAACTGGATTTTTTTTTTGTGTCTACCCAAATCTCGATTCCTGCGGGATACCATGGACCCCTTTCCATTTTTTTTCTGAAATTTTTGTTTAAACTCTCAATTTTATGTAATACCTAACAATTTAATTACCTTCCATTTATTCATACTCCTTAAAAAATTCATTAACTTATTTATTTCCTTTAATCTCCCTTTTAATAGTGTAGTTTTAGTTTAAAAAAAAATTCAGTTTTAATATTAAAATACATTATATAATTTTACATTTGTAAATTATATCATGTATTATTTTAAAACTGGATTTTTTTTTTGTGTCTACCCAAATCTCGATTCCTGCGGGATACCATGGACCCCTTTCCATTTTTTTTCTGAAATTTTTGTTTAAACTCTCAATTTTATGTAATACCTAACAATTTAATTGCCTTCAATTTATTCATACTCTTTAAAAAATTCATTAACTTAATTATTTCCATTCATCTCCCTTTTAATAAAGTAGTTTTAGTTTAAAAAAAAATTAATTTTTAAAATTAAAATACATTATATAATTTTACATTTGTAAATTATATCATGTATTATTTTAAAACTGGATTTTTTTTTTGTGTCTACCCAAATCTCTATTCCTGCGGGATACCATGGATCCCTTTCAATTTTTTTCTGAATTTTTTGTTTAAACTCTCAATTTTATGTAATATATAACAATTTAATTATTGTCAATTTCTTCATACTCTTTAAAAATTCATTAACTTAATAATTTCCTTTAATCTCCCTTTTAATAGTGTAAATTTAGTTTAAAAAAAAATTCAGTTTTAATATTAAAATACATTATATAATTTTACATTTGTAAATTATATCATGTATTATTTTAAAACTGGATTTTTTTTTTGTGTCTACCCAAATCTCGATTCCTGCGGGATACCATGGACCCCTTTCCATTTTTTTTCTGAAATTTTTGTTTAAACTCTCAATTTTATGTAATACCTAACAATTTAATTACCTTCCATTTATTCATACTCCTTAAAAAATTCATTAACTTATTTATTTCCTTTAATCTCCCTTTTAATAGTGTAGTTTTAGTTTAAAAAAAAATTCAGTTTTAATATTAAAATACATTATATAATTTTACATTTGTAAATTATATCATGTATTATTTTAAAACTGGATTTTTTTTTTGTGTCTACCCAAATCTCGATTCCTGCGGGATACCATGGACCCCTTTCCATTTTTTTTCTGAAATTTTTGTTTAAACTCTCAATTTTATGTAATACCTAACAATTTAATTGCCTTCAATTTATTCATACTCTTTAAAAAATTCATTAACTTAATTATTTCCATTCATCTCCCTTTTAATAAAGTAGTTTTAGTTTAAAAAAAAATTAATTTTTAAAATTAAAATACATTATATAATTTTACATTTGTAAATTATATCATGTATTATTTTAAAACTGGATTTTATTTTTGTGTTTATCCAAATCTCTATGCCTGCGGGATACCTTTGACTCCTTTCCATTTTTTTTCTGAATTTTTTGTTTCAACTCTCAATTTTATGTAATACATAACAATTTAATTACCTTCAATTTCTTCATACTCTTTAAAAATTCATTAACTTAATAATTTCCTTTAATCTCCCTTTTAATAGAGTAGTTTTAGTTTAAAAAAAAATTCAGTTTTAATATTAAAATACATTATGTTACGTGCCACCGGCTAGATTTCAACTTGTGCAGTCGATGATGAATTTTAATTTAATAAAATGTGAGACTTTAACTTTTACAATACGTTTATTTAAATAATTCAAAGTGTTATAACAATTCATAAAACAGAGTGACGTGAAGTTGCTTGCAGTTCCGTGACTAGAACTCATCTGATTTGTGGTTGATTCGGACCCTCTTTTATATGGCTCGATTGACGTCATTGGAAAGCTGCACCCGGTTGTTTGGTGATTTCCAGGAATAGGGGTATGACCTTACACGATGCTTCGTAGAACTGCCGTACCTGATTATCTGGTTAATTCCTTTTTTATGGTGCTGTTGCCCTCGTTGTTTAAATGCTGACTCGACCTTATCATCTTTAATTAGTACATTTGTAATACCTAGTATTCCTGATTAATTTAATTACCCTTTGTTATTTATACATTTGTATCACACAGTTTTTCTAGTTAACTATTATTATTTTAGATATGACCAGCATATAGATTATTCTTAATATAAGGTATATATCATTGTTCCCCGTATTCTAAATATACACATAATCGTAATATATTACATGATGTATGGAGGCCCATAACACCTCCCCACTAAAAAAAAGGTTTCGGTCTGCAAGACAGAAATCTTTTACAAATTATTCTTTAGATAAAACTTCCTTACATTTTTTTTTTTTTTTTTTTTTTATACAATAGTATATATGTTTACATTAATACATATTACTTTAACAATTATTGCTTAACACTCTGAATATATATAATTAGATTAATATTACATTTTTTTTTTTTTTTTTTTTTATAATGACATTTTTATATCTTTGGTTAGTAATTACAATTTTTCATGTTGCATACTTGCATAATTTTACAATAAAATAGTCTTAAATTCTAATATTAGTGTTTATTTCCCTTTTACCATTTTACAAAATAATATTATTATCATTGAATTATTCTTTTGATTACAGTCTACTAAAAATGTGATTAATTGAGACTAACTATTAAATATTCTATTGTTTATAATTGTTGAAATCAAATTGTCATTCCCAGGACCCTCTACATTTATTTGTATTACTCCCATGTAATGGTGTTCAATATGATTTACTCAATTCTAACGTTAAAATATTTTCTAATTAATATTGTTTAATTATCTTATCATGTGACTATGAGTTAAATGTGGATATACCTCCTCTTTTCTTACTTCTAGTTCCTCTCTCTCTTCTATTGTTCGTAATTTAGTGTGTATATTAGAAAATACCATCTTCGACTAATTCATCTATAATTCTACCTAATTCATTACAAGTTGGTCCTATTGAATTTACATATATGACTTCTTGCGTTAATTCTTGTATTCCAAGCATTATATTTAGTAATTGTTCGCCTGTATATGGTTCTGTCATTAAGTTATTAGCATCCATTATATGTTCATTAAAACATGGTAGTTCAATAATACTTCCTAATTCTCGTATTCCTAATTCTATATGGTTTTCACCTCCTAAAAACTCTCGCAATTTTCTCATGAATTCCTTCGCTCTTTCCATGATAATAATGATCCTATCTATGTATATATATATATATATATTTTTTTTTTTTTTTTTTTTGAATTTCTTCGTTACAGTTTCTACCTGCAATAATTAATACTTAAATTTATTCAATTTTTATTTTTTTTATTTATTTATTTATTTATTATTTATATGTTATCATTATAATACTTTTTTACATTATTTTTATGTACTGTTACTCCCCTTCTTCCTCTTTGTATTACTATATTTTCTTCTCCTAATATCTCTATTACTTCAAATGGTCCTGTCCATAATGAATTTAACTTATTTTTACTTGCATTATCTTTTAATAACACTAAATCTTTTACATGTATCTCAATTGCATTTCCATTTTTATCATACTCTTCTTTAGATTTTATTTTACTTTTTATTAATTTTATTTTTCTGACACGATGTACAATTTTTTATATACGTTTTTATATCTGTTTTCATACCTCTCCATTTAAATTGTTTTTGTACCTTTTTAATAGTTTTATTTATTCCTAAATGTCCTCCTAATCTTGAGTCATGAAATTGTTTTAAAATAACTAATTTCTCTTCTTCAGTATATTCTATCTCAGTACATATTAATATTTCTATATCAGTTTTCCGAAATATATATCGTATTATTGACCTAATTTTTTCCCATTCTAGGTTATCTGATTGACCTAGTTTATTCATTGCTAATTTATTGATATTATTTTCTTCGCAAAATTGTTTCAAGTTCATTAACGTTACGTACATATTTTCATACGTTGATAATTGTTTATCTTTATTTTTAGTTATTAAAAACATTATATATCGATTGTCTACTTTATAATATTTTATATCACCTATTACTTTACTCGGTGGTAGCATTTGATTATTTCCAAATCTATGTTTTAATATTTTATTTATTCCTTCCGTGAAATTATATTGTTTAGCGGATTCTGATACTAAATGATATTCAATGGGTACGTCTAATAAATTTCCTACCGTTTCTTTTACATTTTTATTCGAAATTAATTGTGTTTCCATTTTTTCAAGAAAATTAGAATAATTATCATTTCTTATCTCAGTTATATTATACATTCTACTCAAAGCGTCTACATTTGAATTTTGTACTCCCGGTTTATATCTAATCTCATAATCATATTCCTCTAATTGTATGCGCCATCGGGCTAATTTTGATAGCGGATTTTTCAAATTAAATAACCACGTCAGTGGTCTATGATCACTTAATATTATGAATTTTCTACCGTATAAATATGGTCTAAATTGTTTTACACCGAAAATAATGGCTAAGCATTCTAACTCTGTTGTACTATAATTGTTTTCACTTTTATTCAAAGTTCGTGAAGCATAAGCTATAGGTAAATCTTTTCCTATTTCCCCTTGCGATAATATTGCCCCTAATGCTTTATTACTTGCATCTGTTGTTAAAATAAATGGTTTTGTAAAATCTGGATATTTTAAAATTGGTTCAGAACATAATGCTTGTTTTAATGAATCAAAAGATTTTTGACATTCTTCTGTCCATTCGAATTTAACATTTTTTTTCAAAAGATTCGTAATTGGTTTTGCCTTAGCACTATATGATTCGATAAATTTTCTATAATATCCTGATAATCCTAAAAATGATTTTATCTGTTTTACGTTAGTTGGTTTTGGAAAATTTAGAACAGCTTTTACTTTCTTTTCGTCTGGTTTTATTCCATGTTCAGATATTACATGTCCTAAATATACACATTCGCGTGTTAAAAATTCGCATTTATCCGGTTGTATTTTTAAATTATGTTCTTTTAATCTTTCGAATACTTCTTTTAATTTATTATTATGATCGCGTAAATTTTTACCGTATACAATTATATCATCTAAGTATACTAAACATTTTATTCCTATTATGCCTGCTAATACGTTGTTCATTAATCTTTGAAAAGTCGCGGGTGAAGTTCTCATACCCATTGCCATACGTTTAAAATGCCAATGACCTTGATTAGTAGAGAAGGCCGTTAATTCACGTGATGATTTTTCTAATGGTATTTGATAAAATCCTGATGCCAAATCGACAACACTAAATAATTGACATTGCCCTAGTTGATCTAATATTTCGGTTATGTTCGGAAGTGGATGAAATTCATTTAATGTTACTTCATTTAATGCTCTAAAATCTACAACAATTCTAAATTTCTGTTTCCCACTAGCATCTGGTTTTTTAGCTACTAATAATAATGGTGCATTCCAAGGACTCGTAGATTGTTCTATAATATCATCATTTTCCATTTTACGAATTTGTGAAGCTATTTCCTCTTGTTGTGAATGAGGTAATCTATACGGTCGTTTATTTATAGGCGGTTGGTTTTCTTTTAATTTTATTTCATGTTTAGCGGCGTTAGTAAAAGTTAATTTATCCCCCTCTAAATGAAATACATCAGAATATTGTTCACATAATTCAAATATAGATTGTTTTTCTTCGTTATTCATATGTTCGCTCCTAATTAAATTTTTTATTCGTTCTATTCGCGTTGACGGTTCATTTTTATTTATCGTATCTATTTTGAATAAATTATAATCTGAAGATTCGTCATATAATATTTTATTTAAATCATTTAATCTTATCTTTTGCGTGCATTCCGATATATTTAATATGCTAACTATTATTTTACCGTTTTTTACTTTTCCTATCACATTGCTACAAAATACGTCTTTAATTATTTCTTGTTTATGTATAATTATGTTTTGATCTTCGACCTTAGGTTCGGCTATCGGTAATTCTACAATAGTCTCAGTTCTCGGATTTAATGAAAAATATTCTTTATCGTCATTTAATTTTTTATTTTTATTTTCGTTATTAATCACAATTAAATTATTACTTATATCAATTACGGCTTTATTTTTAGTTAAGAAAGGTTGTCCTAATATACCGTCTTTTAAAATTGGAAAATCGTTTTTGACAAGGTTAAATTCTACATTTATTTTTTCATTATTTATTTCAATTGTTATATTAATTGTTCCAATAGTTTCTGTTAATTTATCATTTATTCCTCTTATTTTAATTTTGTTATTTTCGTTTACCATTATTTCTCCTATTAATTTGTTAATTTTTATTACATTTATTTCGCTACCGGTATCTATTAATAATTCTAAATTTTTAGTTTTACTGAAATCTGATTTACATTTTATATGATTTTCTTTTAATCCTGTTGTGATGTGAAAACATCGGCGGTAGTTATTTGATTTATCGAACGTGTACCGCTGACCATATCCGATACTTGCGCGTTTCCCGAATTATTACTATTCTCGTTGTTTCGATTATTTCGATCATTATAACGTTTTTTATAACATTCGTTAATGTTATGTCCGTTTTTATTACAATATTCGCATGCGATAAATCTTACATTATAATTAGTTGAAGGTCTCGTAAAATTATTCTGATTAGGCGGTCGATTATTATTTCCGTAATTCTGTGAATTATTCCTGCATTGACTTGCAAAATGATTACCATTACAATTATAACATTTTATCGGTGGTTTATTATTTTGATTATTATAAGTTGGTCGCGAATTATAATTATTACGATTAAAATTTCTGTTTTTATTACGCGATGGATTAAAATTTTGTTTGTAAGATCTGTCATAATTATTTTGATTATTAAAATGTTTATTTCTATTTATGTTATTAAGAGCTTCTTTATCGGAATTAAATTCTAATTCTTCGGATCTCGCGATTTGTTTAGCGTGTTCTAAAGTTTTTGGATTACGCGATTTTACTATAGTACGTATTGGTTCTTTTAATCCTTTCATATAAATTGCTAATGTTTGATCTTTAAGTGCCTCATGAATTACCCTAGCATCGTCTTTATTTTTATTTAATGTATTCATATCACTTAATTTATAATATAGTTTTTCTACCCGATCACTATATGTATTTACATCTTCATTAAATCTCATTTTAGCGGAATTTAATTCTAATTGCAAAGATGAAATTGAATGTTGTACCTCAAATGTATCAGTTAAATATTTTTTTATATATATCCATTTGCTAGTATCTTTATATTTTATGGCTTCTAATGCCTTACCACTTAATCTAGTTGTTATATATTTTATTAGAATCGGTACATTTTTCTCCTCTACTGACTCTATCGCTAAATCACATGCATTTGTAAATTGATATATGTCATCTTCTCCTGTACATTTTGGTATTAATTTTACTGCTTCTTCTAACCTGATTACTACGTTAGTGTTACTCATTTTTGGTTTTCTTTCAAATTTTAATTCTTTATGCTCAATGTCTACCTGACTTCTTGTTCCTATACGTATTTTTTCTTTTTCTAAATCACTTTTTTCTTTTTCTGGGATACTTTCTCTAAACGTTTTATTTAATTCTTCGTCACTATAACTTTCTTCAATTTTATTCACTGGATTAGCTACTTCCAATGGAGATGAGCCTAATGTGTCACGGTTACTCATAAATAATTCTCAATAATAACTTCAATAATATACATCTATAATAACTTCAATAATTTTCTCAATAATAATTCAATAATAGTCTCAATAATGCTCACAATAAAATTCTCAATATATATCCACAATAATTCTCAATAATTCACAATAATAATTCTCAATATAATTCTCAATAAATCTCAATATAATTCTCAATAATAAATCTCAATATAATACCCAATAATAATTCAATAATAATTCACAATATAAACTTCAATAATAATTCCCAATATAAACTTCAATAATAATTCCCAATATAAACTTCAATAATATAATATAACATAATAATTCTTACAACAAGGCGGAGTTGGACGATCCAAAAGACATCTTCTGACTGTTTGAAATTGAAATTTTTGCACAATGGAGTGTATGTTCTTCCTTCGGAGTTGGAGAAAAAGTGATCAGTTTCTTCTCTCGGTGATTCGAATTGAATTGAACTGCCTCCGTAAAATATTATATAATTTTTTATTAAATAAAAAACAATATAAATATTTTTCTTTTTGAAGAACCCTGTCCACAGCGCCAATTGTTACGTGCCACCGGCTAGATTTCAACTTGTGCAGTCGATGATGAATTTTAATTTAATAAAATGTGAGACTTTAACTTTTACAATACGTTTATTTAAATAATTCAAAGTGTTATAACAATTCATAAAACAGAGTGACGTGAAGTTGCTTGCAGTTCCGTGACTAGAACTCATCTGATTTGTGGTTGATTCGGACCCTCTTTTATATGGCTCGATTGACGTCATTGGAAAGCTGCACCCGGTTGTTTGGTGATTTCCAGGAATAGGGGTATGACCTTACACGATGCTTCGTAGAACTGCCGTACCTGATTATCTGGTTAATTCCTTTTTTATGGTGCTGTTGCCCTCGTTGTTTAAATGCTGACTCGACCTTATCATCTTTAATTAGTACATTTGTAATACCTAGTATTCCTGATTAATTTAATTAACCTTTGTTATTTATACATTTGTATCACACAGTTTTTCTAGTTAACTATTATTATTTTAGATATGACCAGCATATAGATTATTCTTAATATAAGGTATATATCATTGTTCCCCGTATTCTAAATATACACATAATCGTAATATATTACATGATGTATGGAGGCCCATAACAATTATATAATTTTACATTTGTAAATTATATCATGTATTATTTTAAAACTGGATTTTTTTTTTGTGTCTACCCAAATCTCGATTCCTGCGGGATACCATGGACCCCTTTCCATTTTTTTTCTGAAATTTTTGTTTAAACTCTCAATTTTATGTAATACCTAACAATTTAATTACCTTCCATTTATTCATACTCCTTAAAAAATTCATTAACTTATTTATTTCCTTTAATCTCCCTTTTAATAGTGTAGTTTTAGTTTAAAAAAAAATTCAGTTTTAATATTAAAATACATTATATAATTTTACATTTGTAATTTATATCATGTATTATTTTAAAACTGGATTTTTTTTTTGTGTCTACCCAAATCTCGATTCCTGCGGGATACCATGGACCCCTTTCCATT
Organism: Sipha maydis; assembly: GCA_034509805.1. NCBI lineage: Eukaryota > Metazoa > Arthropoda > Insecta > Hemiptera > Aphididae > Sipha > Sipha maydis. Next base: position 28,102 of record JASXSY010002692.1, read on the forward strand.
TTTTTTCTGAAATTTTTGTTTAAACTCTCAATTTTATGTAATACCTAACAATTTAATTGCCTTCAATTTATTCATACTCTTTAAAAAATTCATTAACTTAATTATTTCCATTCATCTCCCTTTTAATAAAGTAGTTTTAGTTTAAAAAAAAATTAATTTTTAAAATTAAAATACATTATATAATTTTACATTTGTAAATTATATCATGTATTATTTTAAAACTGGATTTTTTTTTTTGTGTCTACCCAAATCTCTATTCCTGCGGGATACCATGGATCCCTTTCAATTTTTTTCTGAATTTTTTGTTTAAACTCTCAATTTTATGTAATATATAACAATTTAATTATTGTCAATTTCTTCATACTCTTTAAAAATTCATTAACTTAATAATTTCCTTTAATCTCCCTTTTAATAGTGTAAATTTAGTTTAAAAAAAAATTCAGTTTTAATATTAAAATACATTATATAATTTTACATTTGTAAATTATATCATGTATTATTTTAAAACTGGATTTTTTTTTTGTGTCTACCCAAATCTCGATTCCTGCGGGATACCATGGACCCCTTTCCATTTTTTTTCTGAAATTTTTGTTTAAACTCTCAATTTTATGTAATACCTAACAATTTAATTACCTTCCATTTATTCATACTCCTTAAAAAATTCATTAACTTATTTATTTCCTTTAATCTCCCTTTTAATAGTGTAGTTTTAGTTTAAAAAAAAATTCAGTTTTAATATTAAAATACATTATATAATTTTACATTTGTAAATTATATCATGTATTATTTTAAAACTGGATTTTTTTTTTGTGTCTACCCAAATCTCGATTCCTGCGGGATACCATGGACCCCTTTCCATTTTTTTTCTGAAATTTTTGTTTAAACTCTCAATTTTATGTAATACCTAACAATTTAATTGCCTTCAATTTATTCATACTCTTTAAAAAGTTCATTAACTTAATTATTTCCATTCATCTCCCTTTTAATAAAGTAGTTTTAGTTTAAAAAAAAATTAATTTTTAAAATTAAAATACATTATATAATTTTACATTTGTAAATTATATCATGTATTATTTTAAAACTGGATTTTTTTTTTGTGTCTACCCAAATCTCTATTCCTGCGGGATACCATGGATCCCTTTCAATTTTTTTCTGAATTTTTTGTTTAAACTCTCAATTTTATGTAATATATAACAATTTAATTATTGTCAATTTCTTCATACTCTTTAAAAATTCATTAACTTAATAATTTCCTTTAATCTCCCTTTTAATAGTGTAGTTTTAGTTTAAAAAAAAATTCAGTTTTAAAATTAAAATAAATTATATAATTTTACATTTGTAAATTATATCATGTATTATTTTAAAACTGGATTTTTTTTTTGTGTCTATCCAAATCTCTATGCCTGCGGGATACCATTGACCCCTTTCCATTTTTTTTCTGAATTTTTGTTTCAACTCTCAATTTTATGTAATACATAACAATTTAATTACCTTCAATTTATTCATACTCTTTAAAAAATTTATTAACTTAATTATTTCCATTAATCTCCCTTTTAATAAAGTAGTTTTAGTCTAAAAAAAAATTCAGTTTTAAAATTAAAATACATTATATAATTTTACATTTGTAAATTATATCATATATTATTATAAAACTGGATTTTTTTTTGTGTCTACCCAAATCTCGATTCCTGTGGGATACCATGGACCCCTTTCAATTTTTTTTCTGAATTTTTTGTTTCAACTCTCAATTCTATGTTATACATAACAATTTAATTACCTTCAATTTATTCATACTCCTTAAAAAATTCATTAACTTAATTATGTCCATTAATCTCCCTTTTAATAGTGTAGTTTTAGTTTAAAAAAAAATTCAGTTTTAATATTAAAATACATTACATAATTTTACATTTGTAAATTATATCATGTAATATTTTAAAACTGGATTTTTTTTTTGTGTCTACCCAAATCTCGATTCCTGCGGGATACCATGGACCCCTTTCCATTTTTTTTCTGAATTTTTTGTTTCAACTCTCAATTTTATGTAATACATAACAATTTAATTACCTTCAATTTATTCATACTCTTTAAAAAATTCATTAACTTAATTATTTCCATTAATCTCCCTTTTCATAAAGTAGTTTTAGTTTAAAAAAAAATTCCGTTTTAAAATTAAAATACATTATATAATTTTACATTTGTAAATTATATCATGTAATATTTTAAAACTAGATTTTTTTTTTGTGTCTACCCAAATCTCTATTCCTGCGGGATACCATGGACCCCTTTCCATTTTTTTCTGAATTTTTTGTTTAAACTCTCAATTTTATGTAATATATAACAATTTAATTATTGTCAATTTTGTTCATACTCATTATAAAATTTTTTAACTTAATTATTTTCTTTGATCTCTCTTTAAATAAAGTAGTTTTAGTTTAAAAAAAAATTCAGTTTTAAAATTAAAATAAATTATATAATTTTACATTTGTAAATTATATCATGTATTATTTTAAAACTGGATTTTTTTTTTGTGTCTACCCAAATCTCTATTCCTGCGGGATACCATGGATCCCTTTCAATTTTTTTCTGAATTTTTTGTTTAAACTCTCAATTTTATGTAATATATAACAATTTAATTATTGTCAATTTCTTCATACTCTTTAAAAATTCATTAACTTAATAATTTCCTTTAATCTCCCTTTTAATAGTGTAGTTTTAGTTTAAAAAAAAATTTAGTTTTAATATTAAAATACATTATATAATTTTACATTTGTAAATTATATCATGTATTATTTTAAAACTGGATTTTTTTTTTGTGTCTACCCAAATCTCGATTCCTGCGGGATACCATGGACCCCTTTCCATTTTTTTTCTGAAATTTTTGTTTAAACTCTCAATTTTATGTAATACCTAACAATTTAATTGCCTTCAATTTATTCATACTCTTTAAAAAATTCATTAACTTAATTATTTCCATTCATCTCCCTTTTAATAAAGTAGTTTTAGTTTAAAAAAAAATTAATTTTTAAAATTAAAATACATTATATAATTTTACATTTGTAAATTATATCATGTATTATTTTAAAACTGGATTTTTTTTTTGTGTCTACCCAAATCTCTATTCCTGCGGGATACCATGGATCCCTTTCAATTTTTTTCTGAATTTTTTGTTTAAACTCTCAATTTTATGTAATATATAACAATTTAATTATTGTCAATTTCTTCATACTCTTTAAAAATTCATTAACTTAATAATTTCCTTTAATCTCCCTTTTAATAGTGTAGTTTTAGTTTAAAAAAAAATTCAGTTTTAATATTAAAATACATTATATAATTTTACATTTGTAAATTATATCATGTATTATTTTAAAACTGGATTTTTTTTTTGTGTCTACCCAAATCTCGATTCCTGCGGGATACCATGGACCCCTTTCCATTTTTTTTCTGAAATTTATGTTTAAACTCTCAATTTTATGTAATACCTAACAATTTAATTACCTTCAATGTATTCATACTCCTTAAAAAATTCATTAACTTAATTATTTCCTTTAATCTCCCATTTAATAGTGTAGTTTTAGTTTAAAAAAAAATTCAGTTTGAATATTAAAATACATTATATAATTTTACATTTGTAATTTATATCATGTATTATTTTAAAACTGGATTTTTTTTTTGTGTCTACCCAAATCTCGATTCCTGCGGGATACCATGGACCCCTTTCCATTTTTTTTCTGAAATTTTTGTTTTAACTCTCAATTTTATGTAATACCTAACAATTTAATTGCCTTCAATTTATTCATACTCTTTAAAAAATTCATTAACTTAATTATTTCCATTCATCTCCCTTTTAATAAAGTAGTTTTAGTTTAAAAAAAAATTCAGTTTTAAAATTAAAATACATTATATAATTTTACATTTGTAAATTATATCATGTATTATTTTAAAACTGGATTTTTTTTTTGTGTCTACCCAAATCTCGATTCCTGCGGGATACCATGGACCCCTTTCCGTTTTTTTTCTGAATTTTTTGTTTCAACTCTCAATTTTATGTAATACATTACAATTTAATTACCTTCAATTTATTCATACTCTTTAAAAAATTCATTAACTTAATTATTTCCATTCATCTCCCTTTTAATAGTGTAGTTTTAGTTTAAAAAAAAATTCAGTTTTAAAATTAAAAAAAATTATATAATTTTACATTTGTAAATTATATCATGTATTATTTTAAAACTGGATTTTATTTTTGTGTCTATCCAAATCTCTATGCCTGCGGGATACCTTTGACTCCTTTCCATTTTTTTTCTGAATTTTTTGTTTCAACTCTCAATTTTATGTAATACATAACAATTTAATTACCTTCAATTTATTCATACTCTTTAAAAAATTCATTAACTTAATTATTTCCATTCATCTCCCTTTTAATAAAGTAGTTTTAGTTTAAAAAAAAATTAATTTTTAAAATTAAAATACATTATATAATTTTACATTTGTAAATTATATCATGTATTATTTTAAAACTGGATTTTTTTTTTGTGTCTTCCCAAATCTCGATTCCTGCGGGATACCATAGACCCCTTTCCATTTTTTTTCAGAAATTTTTGTTTAAACTCTCAATTTTATGTAATACCTAACAATTTAATTGCCTTCAATTTATTCATACTCTTTAAAAAATTCATTAACTTAATTATTTCCATTCATCTCCCTTTTAATAAAGTAGTTTTAGTTTAAAAAAAAATTAATTTTTAAAATTAAAATACATTATATAATTTTACATTTGTAAATTATATCATGTATTATTTTAAAACTGGATTTTTTTTTTGTGTCTACCCAAATCTCGATTCCTGCGGGATACCATGGACCCCTTTCCATTTTTTTTCAGAAATTTTTGTTTAAACTCTCAATTTTATGTAATACATAACAATTTAATTACCTTCAATTTCTTCATACTCTTTAAAAATTCTTTAACTTAATAATTTCCTTTAATCTCCCTTTTAATAGTGTAGTTTTAGTTTAAAAAAAAATTCAGTTTTAATATTAAAATACATTATATAATTTTACATTTGTAAATTATATCATGTATTATTTTAAAACTGGATTTTTTTTTTGTGTCTACCCAAATCTCGATTCCTGCGGGATACCATGGACCCCTTTCCATTTTTTTTCTGAAATTTTTGTTTAAACTCTCAATTTTATGTAATATATAACAATTTAATTATTGTCAATTTTGTTCATACTCATTATAAAATTTTTTAACTTAATTATTTTCTTTGATCTCTCTTTTAATAAAGTAGTTTTAGTTTAAAAAAAAATTCAGTTTTAAAATTAAAAAAAATTATATAATTTTACATTTGTAAATTATATCATGTATTATTTTAAAACTGGATTTTATTTTTGTGTCTATCCAAATCTCTATGCCTGCGGGATACCTTTGACTCCTTTCCATTTTTTTTCTGAATTTTTTGTTTCAACTCTCAATTTTATGTAATACATAACAATTTAATTACCTTCAATTTCTTCATACTCTTTAAAAATTCATTAACTTAATAATTTCCTTTAATCTCCCTTTTAATAGTGTAGTTTTAGTTTAAAAAAAAATTCAGTTTTAATATTAAAATACATTATATAATTTTACATTTGTAAATTATATCATGTATTATTTTAAAACTGGATTTTTTTTTTGTGTCTTCCCAAATCTCGATTCCTGCGGGATACCATGGACCCCTTTCCATTTTTTTTCTGAAATTTTTGTTTAAACTCTCAATTTTATGTAATACCTAACAATTTAATTACCTTCCATTTATTCATACTCCTTAAAAAATTCATTAACTTATTTATTTCCTTTAATCTCCCTTTTAATAGTGTAGTTTTAGTTTAAAAAAAAATTCAGTTTTAATATTAAAATACATTATATAATTTTACATTTGTAATTTATATCATGTATTATTTTAAAACTGGATTTTTTTTTTGTGTCTACCCAAATCTCGATTCCTGCGGGATACCATGGACCCCTTTCCATTTTTTTTCTGAAATTTTTGTTTAAACTCTCAATTTTATGTAATACCTAACAATTTAATTGCCTTCAATTTATTCATACTCTTTAAAAAATTCATTAACTTAATTATTTCCATTCATCTCCCTTTTAATAAAGTAGTTTTAGTTTAAAAAAAAATTCAGTTTTAAAATTAAAATACATTATATAATTTTACATTTGTAAATTATATCATGTATTATTTTAAAACTGGATTTTTTTTTTGTGTCTACCCAAATCTCGATTCCTGCGGGATACCATGGACCCCTTTCCATTTTTTTTCTGAATTTTTTGTTTCAACTCTCAATTTTATGTAATACATAACAATTTAATTACCTTCAATTTATTCATACTCTTTAAAAAATTCATTAACTTAATTATTTCCATTCATCTCCCTTTTAATAGTGTAGTTTTAGTTTAAAAAAAAATTCAGTTTTAAAATTAAAAAAAATTATATAATTTTACATTTGTAAATTATATCATGTATTATTTTAAAACTGGATTTTATTTTTGTGTCTATCCAAATCTCTATGCCTGCGGGATACCTTTGACTCCTTTCCATTTTTTTTCTGAATTTTTTGTTTCAACTCTCAATTTTATGTAATACATAACAATTTAATTACCTTCAATTTCTTCATACTCTTTAAAAATTCATTAACTTAATAATTTCCTTTAATCTCCCTTTTAATAGTGTAGTTTTAGTTTAAAAAAAAATTCAGTTTTAATATTAAAATACATTATATAATTTTACATTTGTAAATTATATCATGTATTATTTTAAAACTGGATTTTTTTTTTGTGTCTACCCAAATCTCGATTCCTGCGGGATACCATGGACCCCTTTCCATTTTTTTTCTGAAATGTTTGTTTAAACTCTCAATTTTATGTAATACCTAATGTATGCGCGAATACCCGACTTTGTAATTAACTAACTAGTTTAATTTGTCGGGGATAGACTCGCATATAATTGTGCCGGATATGTATCAAAATAATTTTGCTATGTATATAAAATAAAAGACATACATGCTAAACTAGTGGACTGTATAAAAAATATTTTGTATTGCCAAAATTCTTAGGTTATTGAACAAAACTTCATGACTTAATAATAGTGTTAGTAGCTTAATACTAAACAAAAAAACACAGGTACATATATGTATGTATATATATATATATATATGGAAAAGAGATAATAATAATAATATATAAGTATATATATATATATATAAGCTAAAAATACATAAATATAAACAAAAGAAAACTTATCCAAAAAAATGAGCAGCCGACTTGGAACCCGCGAACTATGGATTGATGATGGGAACAACGGCTACGACGATGGTGCGAAGTACCGAATACGCACGTCACGTATTATTTTATAAAAGTACAATGTCAATAAGTGACGATCAGTACTACTAATAAAAATATGGTTGCGTCCATGTATCGTAGACCGTAAGGTAAAGCTAACGACCTATACGGTAATACACGACGTTGTGAGTTGCCAAAACAGTGGCGCACTACACAATATATAGCGATGGTATAAAATAAAATAACATTCACAAAACACGCACAAAATCAACAAATGTGAACAACAACACGGATTTGTCAACGGACGAACAAAACCGGACGTACAACGGACATGGCGTATGTGTTTGTGTCGGGAACTGCGCAGTAGTCATGGACCAAATAATAATCCAGTTTCGTCCTGTCACGTGATGACGCATCGATGTCGGTATTAACGGTTGTCGCACGTGTTGCATGTCGTTCATGTCGCACCGACCAGATGGCATATCGTGATATGTTTTTTCGAACATTACTCCCCCCTTTGAAACCAAAGGTTTCAAAGTTCGATATTGTCAGCTACATTTTTTTAACTTGATAAAAATAACAAAATATACTACAATGTAAAATTAACATATCGTACTAATAACTATAAGAAAATTGGCAATATATATATATATAATTTAAGAAGTAATATTAAGAAACAGGCAATTTAACTAGCTTTACTACTGGTCTTTTAAGGATACCATCTGCTGTTCGAACCGTCACTACACGAATTATATTATCTGCACCTGGGTGTGTTTCGATTATCCGTCCGAGCTGTGGAAAACTTCAAACGACCACCAACTCGAATTATCCTATTAGCATCTACAAATGGGGCTAACTGGGCTAAACTACTAGGGGTTATGAATGCTTCAGGATTCATTATATTTCTTGCTAATTGTGGCCAATGTGAACTTTGCGTTATTTGGATACATTTATTCAAAATCTTGTCTAATTCATGGCAACTTATAGGACCGTTAATGATAGGCTGCTTACGAGTTTTTTGTATGAAACGGTAACAATAAGATAAAACACGCTGCATTTTGAGTAATGAAGAAAACCGTTGTAATACATTCTCGGAATTATACAATTGGTGTACATGTGAAACACATTCTGAGATGTCCTCACCTTCAGGCAGTTGATGTGTGGGCGGTAATTTTGCTTCCAATAATGTAAGCACAGGCCATTGGTGTTCAGGTAGATGTAGGAAATTGGGTCCATGTATATGTAATGGTTGTGATGTCAACTCTATTGGTAGCATTCCTCTGGACGCAGGATCCGCAGGATTGTCACCTGATCGCACATGAGCCCACTCGCAAGTTGGAATTAAACTCCGAATTTTTGCAATTCTATTTGTGACAAATACTTTAAATTGTTTTTGATCTTCTGTCAGCCATGCCAAGACGATAGTAGAATCTGTCCAAGCTCGGACTCGATTAATTTTAACAATATTCTTAAGAACCTCTAGCTGACGAGAAATTAATTGCGAAAGTAGGAGTGCAGCACACAATTCCAAGCGTGGAATAGTTAATGTATTGTCAGCAGTCAAAGATTTAAGTGGAGCAACCTTGCTTTTACAGGCAATGAAGTGAACTCTGACGATGTTTTTCACGTTGACAAGTCGTAAATAGACCACCGCTGCATATCCTTTCTGGGAAGCATCGGCGAATCCTAACAACTGTACGTCCTTCACATTACAAACATCAATATGACGAGGTAAAACCAAATCTGACAATGATGGTAGCTCATTGATAAAATTTGTCCACTTATTAACTATCGGACTTGGAGGCGGCGTATCCCAATCAAGCTTTTGCAACCATAGTTCTTGGATGACACATTTAGCCCAAAAAATTGTTGGTCCGAGTGTACCAATTGGGTCATACAATCGCGCAATGGTTGATAAAATTGATCGTTTTGTTACAACATCCTTTTCTGATCTTGTTTGATATCCAAAAATATCTAAATCAGTATTCCAATAAAGACCCAAAATCTTGATAGAATCATTAGCTTCAAATATTGGATTGATTGCGCGATCTTCTATATCTATAGCTTCCAGAACAGCTTGACAGTTGCTTGCCCACTTTTTAAGATTAAAATTACCTCGACGAAGTAGTACCACAATCTCACGTTTTAATTGAAGTATTTCTTTGATACTATTCGCCCCAGCAATAATATCGTCGACGTAAGTGCATGTTGTTAATATATTTTTCGCTAGTGGATACGAATCACCCTCCTCTTCGTTTAGTTGGTGAAGACATCGTATAGCTAAAAAAAGGGGCTGGACTCATACCATAAGTAAGAGTACATAATTGAAACTCTTGGACTTCTTCGTTTGGTGAATTTCGCCACAGTATATGCTGATAAACACAGTCATCCTCTCGAACATTGATCTGTCGGTACATCTTTTCGATGTCTGCAATGAACAGAAACCTGTGAAATCTACTCTGCAAAAGGATATCACTAATTTCCAGCTGTAGTTTGGGACCAGTTATTAAACAATCATTGAGATAATATCCTGTTGACGATCTTGCCGATGCATCAAAAACTACCCGAATCTTAAGGTTACCCTTGTTTCGCTTAATAACTGGATGGTGTGGGATAAAGTAGTGTCCTGAACTGACGGCAGGTCGCATGTGACCAAGAGACAAATATTCATTCATGAACTCTCGGTAAGCTGAATATAATTCTGGGTCCTTTATCAAACGACGTTCTAAATTATAGAGTCGATTTAAGGCCATTGTTCGTGATGAACCAATACCAATGGCTGTAGAATCGTGAGAGCTTTCGAATATTCGTGAACGGAACGGAAGGGCAACACAAAATCTTCCTGTCGAATTTCGGGTGACTGTTTTCCGGAACCATTCTTCAACCAATTCATCTTCCGTTGTCGGTGTACTTGGTACATGTGGTTCTTCTACTTTCCAAAACTGTTGCAGAAGTCCTTCAATAGATGGTGACTTTGTTATGGAAAGTGAAACTACTGATGACAACGTTGACTTATTTAATGCACCACCGATCACCCAACCAAGAGATGTACTCATTGCTGACGGCAATCCTGGGCTATGAATGACATCTGTCTTAGCCGATAATATCAACGGGTATAAATCATTTCCAATTAACATGTCAATCGGACCAGGAACGTCAAATTCTGGATCCGCCAAGACCAGGTGGCGATAGCGTTCACGAACAGAAGTAGGTAACTTGTCGCATGGCATGTACTTCGTAATTTGCGAAAGTACGATAATATCGGAAGCAACAAATTGTGGTTCTTTAGTCTGAAGGGGGACAAATGTACAATGTGTGATACCCTTAATATTTGTTACTGGTTGTTGAGACAGTCCAGATACATTCGTGCGAGTTTTACTTTTCTGCAAACCGAGTCGAGAAACACATGCGGAAGTGATAACAGAAACTTGTGATCCTCCGTCTAATAAAATGCGAACATTTTGTAACTGTCCTGTATCGTCAAAGACACGCACGACAGCTGTTCCCAAAACGACAGTCTTGTCTGTACATGCAGTACCGGCAAACTTTGATAAACCAGCAGAAGGTTGTGACTCGTCAGAAAGCGGCTGTGCTTTATCCACACGTTCTTGGCTAAACTCTTTTGAAGGGACTTTGTCATTATCCATATGCAATAGGGTATGGTGTTTATTTTGACAAGATTTACATTTAAAATTCGAAGAACACATATTCATCGAATGCCCTGGCTTCAAACAGCAAAAACACAAACCGTTGTTACTAACAAACTTCCGTCGCAATTCCACCGAATTTTTCTTAAACAAGAAACACCGATAAAGTGGATGTTCATGTTGACAAAACAAACATTTTGACTTGGGTGACATAGGCGACACCGTAGTTGAAGTCAAAGTGGACTTCATGGGTGCAAGACCCCTGCCCTTCTTTGGTATATTTTTCAACGCAACTTCTAATTTGTCACTATTATGGCCGATATTTTCTAATATTCTACATCTCTGAGAAATAAAATCTAATAAGCTGTCTAGACTAGGTATTTCGGATTGTGGAATACTAGCTTCAAATAAACGACGTGTCTCAGTATCCAATACACGAGAACCAATATAAAAAAGTAAAAAACTGGAAATATCCTCAATACCGAGTGTTTTTATAGCTGTGACATTTTCGCGAAAGGTATGGACAAATGATGACAAAGATGAAACAGATTCCTTCTTTAGAGGGGTAAAGGCAAATAGTTTATCAACATGCGCGGTAGCTAATAACCGACGGTTTTCAAAGCATTTTTTTAATTCACCCCAAGCAATTGCATAATTATTTGCACTCAACGGAACGGCTTTGACAATGGTAAGCGCTGGGCCCGCTAAGCAAGATATTAAATAGTGATAGCGCTCAATATCTGATATCGCGTTGTTATGATGTATAAGTGATTCAAACATATCACGGAAGGAACACCATTCGATAACATTGCCATCAAATTTAGGGAGTTCAATTTTTGGTAAGTTGACCGTATGATACGACTGAATACCTCCAACATTAAGTGCACGATTTTCATCTTGATGTGAATAATTCATTTGTAACTGGTTCTCAACCGATCGTATATCTCCACACATAGCTTCCATAGCGTCTGCAACTATAGCGTCAACACTCTCAAACTCTACCACTAAATTCAAATCCACTAATATAGTAAGAATCTCTTGCTGAAATTGTTCGAATTGAGAAATGTATTTTTCGAGTGTGGCCACACGTGCCTTGAAAATTTGTTGTTTTTCAACGTTTGTTTTACATTCCTTTGCCAAACTATCGAGATTTCGAATCGACCGTAGTACACCATCACGTGCCGAACGTGCTCGAATCAGAGACTTAGAAGAATTAAAAGATTCATCGTCCTTCTTATTTTTAGGGCGACCCATTGTTGAACGATATAACAAAAGACACAAATCGAAAACGAAAAATAAAAATAAAATAAAATGAAACAGATACGATATCCGGCTCGAAGGACCAAAAATGTATGCGCGAATACCCGACTTTGTAATTAACTAACTAGTTTAATTTGCCGGGGATAGACTCGCATATAATAGCGCCGGATATGTATCACAATAATTTTGCTATGTATATAAAATAAAAGACATACATGCTAAACTAGTGGACTGTATAAAAAATATTTTGTATTGCCAAAATTCTTAGGTTATTGAACAAAACTTCATGACTTAATAATAGTGTTAGTAGCTTAATACTAAACAAAAAAACACAGGTACATATATGTATGTATATATATATATATATATGGAAAAGAGATAATAATAATAATATATAAGTATATATATATATATATAAGCTAAAAATACATAAATATAAACAAAAGAAAACTTATCCAAAAAAATGAGCAGCCGACTTGGAACCCGCGAACTATGGATTGATGATGGGAACAACGGCTACGACGATGGTGCGAAGTACCGAATACGCACGTCACGTATTATTTTATAAAAGTACAATGTCAATAAGTGACGATCAGTACTACTAATAAAAATATGGTTGCGTCCATGTATCGTAGACCGTAAGGTAAAGCTAACGACCTATACGGTAATACACGACGTTGTGAGTTGCCAAAACAGTGGCGCACTACACAATATATAGCGATGGTATAAAATAAAATAACATTCACAAAACACGCACAAAATCAACAAATGTGAACAACAACACGGATTTGTCAACGGACGAACAAAACCGGACGTACAACGGACATGGCGTATGTGTTTGTGTCGGGAACTGCGCAGTAGTCATGGACCAAATAATAATCCAGTTTCGTCCTGTCACGTGATGACGCATCGATGTCGGTATTAACGGTTGTCGCACGTGTTGCATGTCGTTCATGTCGCACCGACCAGATGGCATATCGTGATATGTTTTTTCGAACACCTAACAATTTAATTACCTTCCATTTATTCATACTCCTTAAAAAATTCATTAACTTATTTATTTCCTTTAATCTCGCTTTTAATAGTGTAGTTTAAGTTTAAAAAAAAATTCAGTTTTAATATTAAAATACATTATATAATTTTACATTTGTAAATTATATCATGTATTATTTTAAAACTGGATTTTTTTTTTGTGTCTACCCAAATCTCGATTCCTGCGGGATACCATGGACCCCTTTCCATTTTTTTTCTGAAATTTTTGTTTAAACTCTCAATTTTATGTAATACCTAACAATTTAATTGCCTTCAATTTATTCATACTCTTTAAAAAATTCATTAACTTAATAATTTCCATTCATCTCCCTTTTAATAAAGTAGTTTTAGTTTAAAAAAAAATTCAGTTTTAAAATTAAAATACATTATATAATTTTACATTTGTAAATTATATCATGTATTATTTTAAAACTGGATTTTTTTTTTGTGTCTACCCAAATCTCGATTCCTGCGGGATACCATGGACCCCTTTCCATTTTTTTTCTGAAATTTTTGTTTAAACTCTCAATTTTATGTAATACCTAACAATTTAATTGCCTTCAATTTATTCATACTCTTTAAAAAATTCATTAACTTAATTATTTCCATTCATCTCCCTTTTAATAAAGTAGTTTTAGTTTAAAAAAAAATTAATTTTTAAAATTAAAATACATTATATAATTTTACATTTGTAAATTATATCATGTATTATTTTAAAACTGGATTTTTTTTTTGTGTCTTCCCAAATCTCTATTCCTGCGGGATACCATGGACCCCTTTCAATTTTTTTCTGAATTTTTTGTTTAAACTCTCAATTTTATGTAATATATAACAATTTAATTATTGTCAATTTCTTCATACTCTTTAAAAATTCATTAACTTAATAATTTCCTTTAATCTCCCTTTTAATAGTGTAGTTTTAGTTTAAAAAAAAATTCAGTTTTAAAATTAAAATACATTATATAATTTTACATTTGTAAATTATATCATGTATTATTTTAAAACTGGATTTTTTTTTTGTGTCTACCCAAATCTCGATTCCTGCGGGATACCATGGACCCCTTTCCATTTTTTTTCTGAAATTTTTGTTTAAACTCTCAATTTTATGTAATATATAACAATTTAATTATTGTCAATTTTGTTCATACTCATTATAAAATTTTTTAACTTAATTATTTTCTTTGATCTCTCTCTTAATAAAGTAGTTTTAGTTTAAAAAAAAATTCAGTTTTAAAATTAAAAAAAATTATATAATTTTACATTTGTAAATTATATCATGTATTATTTTAAAACTGGATTTTATTTTTGTGTCTATCCAAATCTCTATGCCTGCGGGATACCTTTGACTCCTTTCCATTTTTTTTCTGAATTTTTTGTTTCAACTCTCAATTTTATATAATACATAACAATTTAATTACCTTCAATTTCTTCATACTCTTTAAAAATTCATTAACTTAATAATTTCCTTTAATCTCCCTTTTAATAGTGTAGTTTTAGTTTAAAAAAAAATTCAGTTTTAATATTAAAATACATTATATAATTTTACATTTGTAAATTATATCATGTATTATTTTAAAACTGGATTTTTTTTTTGTGTCTACCCAAATCTCGATTCCTGCGGGATACCATGGACCCCTTTCCATTTTTTTTCTGAAATTTTTGTTTAAACTCTCAATTTTATGTAATACCTAACAATTTAATTACCTTCCATTTATTCATACTCCTTAAAAAATTCATTAACTTATTTATTTCCTTTAATCTCCCTTTTAATAGTGTAGTTTTAGTTTAAAAAAAAATTCAGTTTTAATATTAAAATACATTATATAATTTTACATTTGTAATTTATATCATGTATTATTTTAAAACTGGATTTTTTTTTTGTGTCTACCCAAATCTCGATTCCTGCGGGATACCATGGACCCCTTTCCATTTTTTTTCTGAAATTTTTGTTTAAACTCTCAATTTTATGTAATACCTAACAATTTAATTGCCTTCAATTTATTCATACTCTTTAAAAAATTCATTAACTTAATTATTTCCATTCATCTCCCTTTTAATAAAGTAGTTTTAGTTTAAAAAAAAATTAATTTTTAAAATTAAAATACATTATATAATTTTACATTTGTAAATTATATCATGTATTATTTTAAAACTGGATTTTTTTTTTGTGTCTACCCAAATCTCAATTCCTGCGGGATACCATGGATCCCTTTCAATTTTTTTTCTGAATTTTTTGTTTCAACTCTCAATTTTATGTAATACATAACAATTTAATTACCTTCAATTTCTTCATACTCTTTAAAAATTCATTAACTTAATAATTTCCTTTAATCTCCCTTTTAATAGTGTAGTTTTAGTTTAAAAAAAAATTCAGTTTTAATATTAAAATACATTATATAATTTTACATTTGTAAATTATATCATGTATTATTTTAAAACTGGATTTTTTTTTTGTGTCTACCCAAATCTCGATTCCTGCGGGATACCATGGACCCCTTTCCATTTTTTTTCTGAAATTTTTGTTTAAACTCTCAATTTTATGTAATACCTAACAATTTAATTACCTTCCATTTATTCATACTCCTTAAAAAATTCATTAACTTATTTATTTCCTTTAATCTCCCTTTTAATAGTGTAGTTTTAGTTTAAAAAAAAATTCAGTTTTAATATTAAAATACATTATATAATTTTACATTTGTAATTTATATCATGTATTATTTTAAAACTGGATTTTTTTTTTGTGTCTACCCAAATCTCGATTCCTGCGGGATACCATGGACCCCTTTCCATTTTTTTTCTGAAATTTTTGTGTAAACTCTCAATTTTATGTAATACCTAACAATTTAATTGCCTTCAATTTATTCATACTCTTTAAAAAATTCATTAACTTAATTATTTCCATTCATCTCCCTTTTAATAAAGTAGTTTTAGTTTAAAAAAAAATTCAGTTTTAAAATTAAAATACATTATATAATTTTACATTTGTAAATTATATCATGTATTATTTTAAAACTGGATTTTTTTTTTGTGTCTACCCAAATCTCGATTCCTGCGGGATACCATGGACCCCTTTCCATTTTTTTTCAGAAATTTTTGTTTAAACTCTCAATTTTATGTAATACATAACAATTTAATTACCTTCAATTTCTTCATACTCTTTAAAAATTCATTAACTTAATAATTTCCTTTAATCTCCCTTTTAATAGTGTAGTTTTAGTTTAAAAAAAAATTCTGTTTTAATATTAAAATACATTATATAATTTTACATTTGTAAATTATATCATGTATTATATTAAAACTGGATTTTTTTTTTGTGTCTACCCAAATCTCGATTCCTGCGGGATACCATGGACCCCTTTCCATTTTTTTTCTGAAATTTTTGTTTAAACTCTCAATTTTATGTAATATATAACAATTTAATTATTGTCAATTTTGTTCATACTCATTATAAAATTTTTTAACTTAATTATTTTCTTTGATCTCTCTTTTAATAAAGTAGTTTTAGTTTAAAAAAAAATTCAGTTTTAAAATTAAAAAAAATTATATAATTTTACATTTGTAAATTATATCATGTATTATTTTAAAACTGGATTTTATTTTTGTGTCTATCCAAATCTCTATGCCTGCGGGATACCTTTGACTCCTTTCCATTTTTTTTCTGAATTTTTTGTTTCAACTCTCAATTTTATGTTATACATAACAATTTAATTACCTTCAATTTCTTCATACTCTTTAAAAATTCATTAACTTAATAATTTCCTTTAATCTCCCTTTTAATAAAGTAGTTTTAGTTTAAAAAAAAATTAATTTTTAAAATTAAAATACATTATATAATTTTACATTTGTAAATTATATCATGTATTATTTTAAAACTGGATTTTTTTTTTGTGTCTACCCAAATCTTTATTCCTGCGGGATACCATGGATCCCTTTCAATTTTTTTCTGAATTTTTTGTTTAAACTCTCAATTTTATGTAATATATAACAATTTAATTATTGTCAATTTCTTCATACTCTTTAAAAATTCATTAACTTAATAATTTCCTTTAATCTCCCTTTTAATAAAGTAGTTTTAGTTTAAAAAAAAATTAATTTTTAAAATTAAAATACATTATATAATTTTACATTTGTAAATTATATCATGTATTATTTTAAAACTGGATTTTTTTTTTGTGTCTACCCAAATCTCGATTCCTGCGGGATACCATGGACCCCTTTCCATTTTTTTTCTGAAATTTTTGTTTAAACTCTCAATTTTATGTAATACCTAACAATTTAATTACCTTCAATTTATTCATACTCCTTAAAAAATTCATTAACTTAATTATTTCCTTTAATCTCCCTTTTAATAGTGTAGTTTTAGTTTAAAAAAAAATTCAGTTTGAATATTAAAATACATTATATAATTTTACATTTGTAATTTATATCATGTATTATTTTAAAACTGGATTTTTTTTTTGTGTCTACCCAAATCTCGATTCCTGCGGGATACCATGGACCCCTTTCCATTTTTTTTCTGAAATTTTTGTTTAAACTCTCAATTTTATGTAATACCTAACAATTTAATTGCCTTCAATTTATTCATACTCTTTAAAAAATTCATTAACTTAATTATTTCCATTCATCTCCCTTTTAATAAAGTAGTTTTAGTTTAAAAAAAAATTCAGTTTTAAAATTAAAATACATTATATAATTTTACATTTGTAAATTATATCATGTATTATTTTAAAACTGGATTTTTTTTTTGTGTCTACCCAAATCTCGATTCCTGCGGGATACCATGGACCCCTTTCCGTTTTTTTTCTGAATTTTTTGTTTCAACTCTCAATTTTATGTAATACATTACAATTTAATTACCTTCAATTTATTCATACTCTTTGAAAATTCATTAACTTAATTATGTCCATTAATCTCCCTTTTAATAGTGTAGTTTTAGTTTAAAAAAAAATTCAGTTTTAATATTAAAATACATTATATAATTTTACATTTGTAAATTATATCATGTATTATTTTAAAACTGGATTTTTTTTTTGTGTCTACCCAAATCTCGATTCCTGCGGGATACCATGGACCCCTTTCCATTTTTTTTCTGAATTTTTTGTTTCAACTCTCAATTTTATGTAATACATAACAATTTAATTACCTTCAATTTATTCATACTCTTTAAAAAATTCATTAACTTAATTATTTCCATTCATCTCCCTTTTAATAGTGTAGTTTTAGTTTAAAAAAAAATTCAGTTTTAAAATTAAAAAAAATTATATAATTTTACATTTGTAAATTATATCATGTATTATTTTAAAACTGGATTTTATTTTTGTGTCTATCCAAATCTCTATGCCTGCGGGATACCTTTGACTCCTTTCCATTTTTTTTCTGAATTTTTTGTTTCAACTCTCAATTTTATGTAATACATAACAATTTAATTACCTTCAATTTCTTCATACTCTTTAAAAATTCATTAACTTAATAATTTCCTTTAATCTCCCTTTTAATAGTGTAGTTTTAGTTTAAAAAAAAATTCAGTTTTAATATTAAAATACATTATATAATTTTACATTTGTAAATTATATCATGTATTATTTTAAAACTGGATTTTTTTTTGTGTCTACCCAAATCTCGATTCCTGCGGGATACCATGGACCCCTTTCCATTTTTTTTCTGAAATTTTTGTTTAAACTCTCAATTTTATGTAATACCTAACAATTTAATTACCTTCCATTTATTCATACTCCTTAAAAAATTCATTAACTTATTTATTTCCTTTAATCTCCCTTTTAATAGTGTAGTTTTAGTTTAAAAAAAAATTCAGTTTTAATATTAAAATACATTATATAATTTTACATTTGTAATTTATATCATGTATTATTTTAAAACTGGATTTTTTTTTTGTGTCTACCCAAATCTCGATTCCTGCGGGATACCATGGACCCCTTTCCATTTTTTTTCTGAAATTTTTGTGTAAACTCTCAATTTTATGTAATACCTAACAATTTAATTGCCTTCAATTTATTCATACTCTTTAAAAAATTCATTAACTTAATTATTTCCATTCATCTCCCTTTTAATAAAGTAGTTTTAGTTTAAAAAAAAATTCAGTTTTAAAATTAAAATACATTATATAATTTTACATTTGTAAATTATATCATGTATTATTTTAAAACTGGATTTTTTTTTTGTGTCTACCCAAATCTCGATTCCTGCGGGATACCATGGACCCCTTTCCATTTTTTTTCAGAAATTTTTGTTTAAACTCTCAATTTTATGTAATACATAACAATTTAATTACCTTCAATTTCTTCATACTCTTTAAAAATTCATTAACTTAATAATTTCCTTTAATCTCCCTTTTAATAGTGTAGTTTTAGTTTAAAAAAAAATTCTGTTTTAATATTAAAATACATTATATAATTTTACATTTGTAAATTATATCATGTATTATTTTAAAACTGGATTTTTTTTTTGTGTCTACCCAAATCTCGATTCCTGCGGGATACCATGGACCCCTTTCCATTTTTTTTCTGAAATTTTTGTTTAAACTCTCAATTTTATGTAATATATAACAATTTAATTATTGTCAATTTTGTTCATACTCATTATAAAATTTTTTAACTTAATTATTTTCTTTGATCTCTCTTTTAATAAAGTAGTTTTAGTTTAAAAAAAAATTCAGTTTTAAAATTAAAAAAAATTATATAATTTTACATTTGTAAATTATATCATGTATTATTTTAAAACTGGATTTTATTTTTGTGTCTATCCAAATCTCTATGCCTGCGGGATACCTTTGACTCCTTTCCATTTTTTTTCTGAATTTTTTGTTTCAACTCTCAATTTTATGTTATACATAACAATTTAATTACCTTCAATTTCTTCATACTCTTTAAAAATTCATTAACTTAATAATTTCCTTTAATCTCCCTTTTAATAAAGTAGTTTTAGTTTAAAAAAAAATTAATTTTTAAAATTAAAATACATTATATAATTTTACATTTGTAAATTATATCATGTATTATTTTAAAACTGGATTTTTTTTTTGTGTCTACCCAAATCTTTATTCCTGCGGGATACCATGGATCCCTTTCAATTTTTTTCTGAATTTTTTGTTTAAACTCTCAATTTTATGTAATATATAACAATTTAATTATTGTCAATTTCTTCATACTCTTTAAAAATTCATTAACTTAATAATTTCCTTTAATCTCCCTTTTAATAAAGTAGTTTTAGTTTAAAAAAAAATTAATTTTTAAAATTAAAATACATTATATAATTTTACATTTGTAAATTATATCATGTATTATTTTAAAACTGGATTTTTTTTTTGTGTCTACCCAAATCTCGATTCCTGCGGGATACCATGGACCCCTTTCCATTTTTTTTCTGAAATTTTTGTTTAAACTCTCAATTTTATGTAATACCTAACAATTTAATTACCTTCAATTTATTCATACTCCTTAAAAAATTCATTAACTTAATTATTTCCTTTAATCTCCCTTTTAATAGTGTAGTTTTAGTTTAAAAAAAAATTCAGTTTGAATATTAAAATACATTATATAATTTTACATTTGTAATTTATATCATGTATTATTTTAAAACTGGATTTTTTTTTTGTGTCTACCCAAATCTCGATTCCTGCGGGATACCATGGACCCCTTTCCATTTTTTTTCTGAAATTTTTGTTTAAACTCTCAATTTTATGTAATACCTAACAATTTAATTGCCTTCAATTTATTCATACTCTTTAAAAAATTCATTAACTTAATTATTTCCATTCATCTCCCTTTTAATAAAGTAGTTTTAGTTTAAAAAAAAATTCAGTTTTAAAATTAAAATACATTATATAATTTTACATTTGTAAATTATATCATGTATTATTTTAAAACTGGATTTTTTTTTTGTGTCTACCCAAATCTCGATTCCTGCGGGATACCATGGACCCCTTTCCGTTTTTTTTCTGAATTTTTTGTTTCAACTCTCAATTTTATGTAATACATTACAATTTAATTACCTTCAATTTATTCATACTCTTTGAAAATTCATTAACTTAATTATGTCCATTAATCTCCCTTTTAATAGTGTAGTTTTAGTTTAAAAAAAAATTCAGTTTTAATATTAAAATACATTATATAATTTTACATTTGTAAATTATATCATGTATTATTTTAAAACTGGATTTTTTTTTTGTGTCTACCCAAATCTCGATTCCTGCGGGATACCATGGACCCCTTTCCATTTTTTTTCTGAATTTTTTGTTTCAACTCTCAATTTTATGTAATACATAACAATTTAATTACCTTCAATTTATTCATACTCTTTAAAAAATTCATTAACTTAATTATTTCCATTCATCTCCCTTTTAATAGTGTAGTTTTAGTTTAAAAAAAAATTCAGTTTTAAAATTAAAAAAAATTATATAATTTTACATTTGTAAATTATATCATGTATTATTTTAAAACTGGATTTTATTTTTGTGTCTATCCAAATCTCTATGCCTGCGGGATACCTTTGACTCCTTTCCATTTTTTTTCTGAATTTTTTGTTTCAACTCTCAATTTTATGTAATACATAACAATTTAATTACCTTCAATTTCTTCATACTCTTTAAAAATTCATTAACTTAATAATTTCCTTTAATCTCCCTTTTAATAGTGTAGTTTTAGTTTAAAAAAAAATTCAGTTTTAATATTAAAATACATTATATAATTTTACATTTGTAAATTATATCATGTATTATTTTAAAACTGGATTTTTTTTTGTGTCTACCCAAATCTCGATTCCTGCGGGATACCATGGACCCCTTTCCATTTTTTTTCTGAAATTTTTGTTTAAACTCTCAATTTTATGTAATATATAACAATTTAATTATTGTCAATTTTGTTCATACTCATTATAAAATTTTTTAACTTAATTATTTTCTTTGATCTCTCTTTTAATAAAGTAGTTTTAGTTTAAAAAAAAATTCAGTTTTAAAATTAAAAAAAATTATATAATTTTACATTTGTAAATTATATCATGTATTATTTTAAAACTGGATTTTATTTTTGTGTCTATCCAAATCTCTATGCCTGCGGGATACCTTTGACTCCTTTCCATTTTTTTTCTGAATTTTTTGTTTCAACTCTCAATTTTATATAATACATAACAATTTAATTACCTTCAATTTCTTCATACTCTTTAAAAATTCATTAACTTAATAATTTCCTTTAATCTCCCTTTTAATAGTGTAGTTTTAGTTTAAAAAAAAATTCAGTTTTAATATTAAAATACATTATATAATTTTACATTTGTAAATTATATCATGTATTATTTTAAAACTGGATTTTTTTTTTGTGTCTACCCAAATCTCGATTCCTGCGGGATACCATGGACCCCTTTCCATTTTTTTTCTGAAATTTTTGTTTAAACTCTCAATTTTATGTAATACCTAACAATTTAATTACCTTCCATTTATTCATACTCCTTAAAAAATTCATTAACTTATTTATTTCCTTTAATCTCCCTTTTAATAGTGTAGTTTTAGTTTAAAAAAAAATTCAGTTTTAATATTAAAATACATTATATAATTTTACATTTGTAATTTATATCATGTATTATTTTAAAACTGGATTTTTTTTTTGTGTCTACCCAAATCTCGATTCCTGCGGGATACCATGGACCCCTTTCCATTTTTTTTCTGAAATTTTTGTTTAAACTCTCAATTTTATGTAATACCTAACAATTTAATTGCCTTCAATTTATTCATACTCTTTAAAAAATTCATTAACTTAATTATTTCCATTCATCTCCCTTTTAATAAAGTAGTTTTAGTTTAAAAAAAAATTAATTTTTAAAATTAAAATACATTATATAATTTTACATTTGTAAATTATATCATGTATTATTTTAAAACTGGATTTTTTTTTTGTGTCTACCCAAATCTCTATTCCTGCGGGATACCATGGATCCCTTTCAATTTTTTTTCTGAATTTTTTGTTTCAACTCTCAATTTTATGTAATACATAACAATTTAATTACCTTCAATTTCTTCATACTCTTTAAAAATTCATTAACTTAATAATTTCCTTTAATCTCCCTTTTAATAGTGTAGTTTTAGTTTAAAAAAAAATTCAGTTTTAATATTAAAATACATTATATAATTTTACATTTGTAAATTATATCATGTATTATTTTAAAACTGGATTTTTTTTTTGTGTCTACCCAAATCTCGATTCCTGCGGGATACCATGGACCCCTTTCCATTTTTTTTCTGAAATTTTTGTTTAAACTCTCAATTTTATGTAATACCTAACAATTTAATTACCTTCCATTTATTCATACTCCTTAAAAAATTCATTAACTTATTTATTTCCTTTAATCTCCCTTTTAATAGTGTAGTTTTAGTTTAAAAAAAAATTCAGTTTTAATATTAAAATACATTATATAATTTTACATTTGTAATTTATATCATGTATTATTTTAAAACTGGATTTTTTTTTTGTGTCTACCCAAATCTCGATTCCTGCGGGATACCATGGACCCCTTTCCATTTTTTTTCTGAAATTTTTGTGTAAACTCTCAATTTTATGTAATACCTAACAATTTAATTGCCTTCAATTTATTCATACTCTTTAAAAAATTCATTAACTTAATTATTTCCATTCATCTCCCTTTTAATAAAGTAGTTTTAGTTTAAAAAAAAATTCAGTTTTAAAATTAAAATACATTATATAATTTTACATTTGTAAATTATATCATGTATTATTTTAAAACTGGATTTTTTTTTTGTGTCTACCCAAATCTCGATTCCTGCGGGATACCATGGACCCCTTTCCATTTTTTTTCAGAAATTTTTGTTTAAACTCTCAATTTTATGTAATACATAACAATTTAATTACCTTCAATTTCTTCATACTCTTTAAAAATTCATTAACTTAATAATTTCCTTTAATCTCCCTTTTAATAGTGTAGTTTTAGTTTAAAAAAAAATTCTGTTTTAATATTAAAATACATTATATAATTTTACATTTGTAAATTATATCATGTATTATTTTAAAACTGGATTTTTTTTTTGTGTCTACCCAAATCTCGATTCCTGCGGGATACCATGGACCCCTTTCCATTTTTTTTCTGAAATTTTTGTTTAAACTCTCAATTTTATGTAATATATAACAATTTAATTATTGTCAATTTTGTTCATACTCATTATAAAATTTTTTAACTTAATTATTTTCTTTGATCTCTCTTTTAATAAAGTAGTTTTAGTTTAAAAAAAAATTCAGTTTTAAAATTAAAAAAAATTATATAATTTTACATTTGTAAATTATATCATGTATTATTTTAAAACTGGATTTTATTTTTGTGTCTATCCAAATCTCTATGCCTGCGGGATACCTTTGACTCCTTTCCATTTTTTTTCTGAATTTTTTGTTTCAACTCTCAATTTTATGTTATACATAACAATTTAATTACCTTCAATTTCTTCATACTCTTTAAAAATTCATTAACTTAATAATTTCCTTTAATCTCCCTTTTAATAGTGTAGTTTTAGTTTAAAAAAAAATTCAGTTTTAATATTAAAATACATTATATAATTTTACATTTGTAAATTATATCATGTATTATTTTAAAACTGGATTTTTTTTTTGTGTCTACCCAAATCTCGATTCCTGCGGGATACCATGGACCCCTTTCCATTTTTTTTCTGAAATTTTTGTTTAAACTCTCAATTTTATGTAATACCTAACAATTTAATTACCTTCCATTTATTCATACTCCTTAAAAAATTCATTAACTTATTTATTTCCTTTAATCTCCCTTTTAATAGTGTAGATTTAGTTTAAAAAAAAATTCAGTTTTAATATTAAAATACATTATATAATTTTACATTTGTAATTTATATCATGTATTATTTTAAAACTGGATTTTTTTTTTGTGTCTACCCAAATCTCGATTCCTGCGGGTTACCATGGACCCCTTTCCATTTTTTTTCTGAAATTTTTGTTTAAACTCTCAATTTTATGTAATACCTAACAATTTAATTGCCTTCAATTTATTCATACTCTTTAAAAAATTCATTAACTTAATTATTTCCATTCATCTCCCTTTTAATAAAGTAGTTTTAGTTTAAAAAAAAATTAATTTTTAAAATTAAAATACATTATATAATTTTACATTTGTAAATTATATCATGTATTATTTTAAAACTGGATTTTTTTTTTGTGTCTACCCAAATCTTTATTCCTGCGGGATACCATGGATCCCTTTCAATTTTTTTCTGAATTTTTTGTTTAAACTCTCAATTTTATGTAATATATAACAATTTAATTATTGTCAATTTCTTCATACTCTTTAAAAATTCATTAACTTAATAATTTCCTTTAATCTCCCTTTTAATAGTGTAGTTTTAGTTTAAAAAAAAATTCAGTTTTAATATTAAAATACATTATATAATTTTACATTTGTAAATTATATCATGTATTATTTTAAAACTGGATTTTTTTTTTGTGTCTACCCAAATCTTGATTCCTGCGGGATACCATGGACCCCTTTCCATTTTTTTTCTGAAATTTTTGTTTAAACTCTCAATTTTATGTAATACCCAACAATTTAATTACCTTCAATTTATTCATACTCCTTAAAGAATTCATTAACTTAATTATTTCCTTTAATCTCCCTTTTAATAGTGTAGTTTTAGTTTAAAAAAAAATTCAGTTTGAATATTAAAATACATTATATAATTTTACATTTGTAATTTATATCATGTATTATTTTAAAACTGGATTTTTTTTTTGTGTCTACCCAAATCTCGATTCCTGCGGGATACCATGGACCCCTTTCCATTTTTTTTTTTAATTTTTGTTTAAACTCTCAATTTTATGTAATACCTAACAATTTAATTGCCTTCAATTTATTCATACTCTTTAAAAAATTCATTAACTTAATTATTTCCATTCATCTCCCTTTTAATAAAGTAGTTTTAGTTTAAAAAAAAATTCAGTTTTAAAATTAAAATACATTATATAATTTTTCATTTGTAAATTATATCATGTATTATTTTAAAACTGGATTTTTTTTTTGTGTCTACCCAAATCTCGATTCCTGCGGGATACCATGGACCCCTTTCCGTTTTTTTTCTGAATTTTTTGTTTCAACTCTCAATTTTATGTAATACATTACAATTTAATTACCTTCAATTTATTCATACTCTTTGAAAATTCATTAACTTAATTATGTCCATTAATCTCCCTTTTAATAGTGTAGTTTTAGTTTAAAAAAAAATTCAGTTTTAATATTAAAATACATTATATAATATTACATTTGTAAATTATATCATGTATTATTTTAAAACTGGATTTTTTTTTTGTGTCTACCCAAATCTCGATTCCTGCGGGATACCATGGACCCCTTTCCATTTTTTTTCTGAATTTTTTGTTTCAACTCTCAATTTTATGTAATACATAACAATTTAATTACCTTCAATTTATTCATACTCTTTAAAAAATTCATTAACTTAATTATTTCCATTCATCTCCCTTTTAATAGTGTAGTTTTAGTTTAAAAAAAAATTCAGTTTTAAAATTAAAAAAAATTATATAATTTTACATTTGTAAATTATATCATGTATTATTTTAAAACTGGATTTTATTTTTGTGTCTATCCAAATCTCTATGCCTGCGGGATACCTTTGACTCCTTTCCATTTTTTTTCTGAATTTTTTGTTTCAACTCTCAATTTTATGTAATACATAACAATTTAATTACCTTCAATTTCTTCATACTCTTTAAAAATTCATTAACTTAATAATTTCCTTTAATCTCCCTTTTAATAAAGTAGTTTTAGTTTAAAAAAAAATTAATTTTTAAAATTAAAATACATTATATAATTTTACATTTGTAAATTATATCATGTATTATTTTAAAACTGGATTTTTTTTTTGTGTCTACCCAAATCTCGATTCCTGCGGGATACCATGGACCCCTTTCCATTTTTTTTCTGAAATTTTTGTTTAAACTCTCAATTTTATGTAATACCTAACAATTTAATTACCTTCAATTTATTCATACTCCTTAAAAAATTCATTAACTTAATTATTTCCTTTAATCTCCCTTTTAATAGTGTAGTTTTAGTTTAAAAAAAAATTCAGTTTGAATATTAAAATACATTATATAATTTTACATTTGTAATTTATATCATGTATTATTTTAAAACTGGATTTTTTTTTTGTGTCTACCCAAATCTCGATTCCTGCGGGATACCATGGACCCCTTTCCATTTTTTTTCTGAAATTTTTGTTTAAACTCTCAATTTTATGTAATACCTAACAATTTAATTGCCTTCAATTTATTCATACTCTTTAAAAAATTCATTAACTTAATTATTTCCATTCATCTCCCTTTTAATAAAGTAGTTTTAGTTTAAAAAAAAATTCAGTTTTAAAATTAAAATACATTATATAATTTTACATTTGTAAATTATATCATGTATTATTTTAAAACTGGATTTTTTTTTTGTGTCTACCCAAATCTCGATTCCTGCGGGATACCATGGACCCCTTTCCGTTTTTTTTCTGAATTTTTTGTTTCAACTCTCAATTTTATGTAATACATTACAATTTAATTACCTTCAATTTATTCATACTCTTTGAAAATTCATTAACTTAATTATGTCCATTAATCTCCCTTTTAATAGTGTAGTTTTAGTTTAAAAAAAAATTCAGTTTTAATATTAAAATACATTATATAATTTTACATTTGTAAATTATATCATGTATTATTTTAAAACTGGATTTTTTTTTTGTGTCTACCCAAATCTCGATTCCTGCGGGATACCATGGACCCCTTTCCATTTTTTTTCTGAATTTTTTGTTTCAACTCTCAATTTTATGTAATACATAACAATTTAATTACCTTCAATTTATTCATACTCTTTAAAAAATTCATTAACTTAATTATTTCCATTCATCTCCCTTTTAATAGTGTAGTTTTAGTTTAAAAAAAAATTCAGTTTTAAAATTAAAAAAAATTATATAATTTTACATTTGTAAATTATATCATGTATTATTTTAAAACTGGATTTTATTTTTGTGTCTATCCAAATCTCTATGCCTGCGGGATACCTTTGACTCCTTTCCATTTTTTTTCTGAATTTTTTGTTTCAACTCTCAATTTTATGTAATACATAACAATTTAATTACCTTCAATTTCTTCATACTCTTTAAAAATTCATTAACTTAATAATTTCCTTTAATCTCCCTTTTAATAGTGTAGTTTTAGTTTAAAAAAAAATTCAGTTTTAATATTAAAATACATTATATAATTTTACATTTGTAAATTATATCATGTATTATTTTAAAACTGGATTTTTTTTTTGTGTCTACCCAAATCTCGATTCCTGCGGGATACCATGGACCCCTTTCCATTTTTTTTCTGAAATTTTTGTTTAAACTCTCAATTTTATGTAATATCTAACAATTTAATTACCTTCAATTTATTCATACTTCTTAAAAAATTCATTAACTTAATTATTTCCTTTAATCTCCCTTTTAATAGTGTAGTTTTAGTTTAAAAAAAAATTCAGTTTGAATATTAAAATACATTATATAATTTTACATTTGTAATTTATATCATGTATTATTTTAAAACTGGATTTTTTTTTTGTGTCCACCCAAATCTCGATTCCTGCGGGATACCATGGACCCCTTTCCATTTTTTTTCTGAAATTTTTGTTTAAACTCTCAATTTTATGTAATACCTAACAATTTAATTGCCTTCAATTTATTCATACTCTTTAAAGAATTCATTAACTTAATTATTTCCATTCATCTCCTTTTTAATAAAGTAGTTTTAGTTTAAAAAAAAATTCAGTTTTAAAATTAAAATACATTATATAATTTTACATTTGTCAATTATATCATGTATTATTTTAAAACTGGATTTTTTTTTTGTGTCTACCCAAATCTCGATTCCTGCGGGATACCATGGACCCCTTTCCATTTTTTTTCTGAAATTTTTGTTTAAACTCTCAATTTTATGTAATACCTAACAATTTAATTACCTTCCATTTATTCATACTCCTTAAAAAATTCATTAACTTATTTATTTCCTTTAATCTTCCTTTTAATAGTGTAGTTTTAGTTTAAAAAAAAATTCAGTTTTAATATTAAAATACATTATATAATTTTACATTTGTAATTTATATCATGTATTATTTTAAAACTGGATTTTTTTTTTGTGTCTACCCAAATCTCGATTCCTGCGGGATACCATGGACCCCTTTCCATTTTTTTTCTGAAATTTTTGTGTAAACTCTCAATTTTATGTAATACCTAACAATTTAATTGCCTTCAATTTATTCATACTCTTTAAAAAATTCATTAACTTAATTATTTCCATTCATCTCCCTTTTAATAAAGTAGTTTTAGTTTAAAAAAAAATTCAGTTTTAAAATTAAAATACATTATATAATTTTACATTTGTAAATTATATCATGTATTATTTTAAAACTGGATTTTTTTTTTGTGTCTACCCAAATCTCGATTCCTGCGGGATACCATGGACCCCTTTCCATTTTTTTTCTGAAATTTTTGTTTAAACTCTCAATTTTATGTAATACCTAACAATTTAATTGCCTTCAATTTATTCATACTCTTTAAAAAATTCATTAACTTAATTATTTCCATTCATCTCCCTTTTAATAAAGTAGTTTTAGTTTAAAAAAAAATTAATTTTTAAAATTAAAATACATTATATAATTTTACATTTGTAAATTATATTATGTATTATTTTAAAACTGGATTTTTTTTTTGTGTCTACCCAAATCTCTATTCCTGCGGGATACCATGGACCCCTTTCAATTTTTTTCTGAATTTTTTGTTTAAACTCTCAATTTTATGTAATATATAACAATTTAATTATTGTCAATTTCTTCATACTCTTTAAAAATTCATTAACTTAATAATTTCCTTTAATCTCCCTTTTAATAGTGTAGTTTTAGTTTAAAAAAAAATTCAGTTTTAATATTAAAATACATTATATAATTTTACATTTGTAAATTATATCATGTATTATTTTAAAACTGGATTTTTTTTTTGTGTCTACCCAAATCTCGATTCCTGCGGGATACCATGGACCCCTTTCCATTTTTTTTCTGAAATTTTTGTTTAAACTCTCAATTTTATGTAATATCTAACAATTTAATTACCTTCAATTTATTCATACTTCTTAAAAAATTCATTAACTTAATTATTTCCTTTAATCTCCCTTTTAATAGTGTAGTTTTAGTTTAAAAAAAAATTCAGTTTGAATATTAAAATACATTATATAATTTTACATTTGTAATTTATATCATGTATTATTTTAAAACTGGATTTTTTTTTGTGTCTACCCAAATCTCGATTCCTGCGGGATACCATGGACCCCTTTCCATTTTTTTTCTGAAATTTTTGTTTAAACTCTCAATTTTATGTAATACCTAACAATTTAATTGCCTTCAATTAATTCATACTCTTTAAAAAATTCATTAACTTAATTATTTCCATTCATCTCCTTTTTAATAAAGTAGTTTTAGTTTAAAAAAAAATTCAGTTTTAAAATTAAAATACATTATATAATTTTACATTTGTAAATTATATCATGTATTATTTTAAAACTGGATTTTTTTTTTGTGTCTACCCAAATCTCGATTCCTGCGGGATACCATGGACCCCTTTCCATTTTTTTTCTGAATTTTTTGTTTCAACTCTCAATTTTATGTAATACATTACAATTTAATTACCTTCAATTTATTCATACTCTTTGAAAATTCATTAACTTAATAATGTCCATTAATCTCCCTTTTAATAGTGTAGTTTTAGTTTAAAAAAAAATTCAGTTTTAATATTAAAATACATTATATAATTTTACATTTGTAAATTATATCATGTATTATTTTAAAACTGGATTTTTTTTTTGTGTCTACCCAAATCTCGATTCCTGCGGGGACCCCTTTCCATTTTTTTTCTGAAATTTTTGTTTAAACACTCAATTTTATGTAATACCTAACAATTTAATTGCCTTCAATTTATTCATACTCTTTAAAAAATTCATTAACTTAATTATTTCCATTCATCTCCCTTTTAATAAAGTAGTTTTAGTTTAAAAAAAAATTAATTTTTAAAATTAAAATACATTATATAATTTTACATTTGTAAATTATATTATGTATTATTTTAAAACTGGATTTTTTTTTTGTGTCTACCCAAATCTCTATTCCTGCGGGATACCATGGACCCCTTTCAATTTTTTTCTGAATTTTTTGTTTAAACTCTCAATTTTATGTAATATATAACAATTTAATTATTGTCAATTTCTTCATACTCTTTAAAAATTCATTAACTTAATAATTTCCTTTAATCTCCCTTTTAATAGTGTAGTTTTAGTTTAAAAAAAAATTCAGTTTTAATATTAAAATACATTATATAATTTTACATTTGTAAATTATATCATGTATTATTTTAAATCTGGATTTTTTTTTTGTGTCTACCCAAATCTCGATTCCTGCGGGATACCATGGACCCCTTTCCATTTTTTTTCTGAAATTTTTGTTTAAACTCTCAATTTTATGTAATACCTAACAATTTAATTACCTTCAATTTATTCATACTCCTTAAAAAATTCATTAACTTAATTATTTCCATTAATCTCCCTTTTAATAGTGTAGTTTTAGTTTAAAAAAAAATTCAGTTTGAATATTAAAATACATTATATAATTTTACATTTGTAATTTATATCATGTATTATTTTAAAACTGGATTTTTTTTTTGTGTCTACCCAAATCTCGATTCCTGCGGGATACCATGGACCCCTTTCCATTTTTTTTCTGAATTTTTTGTTTCAACTCTCAATTTTATGTAATACCTAACAATTTAATTGCCTTCAATTAATTCATACTCTTTAAAAAATTCATTAACTTAATTATTTCCATTCATCTCCTTTTTAAAAAAGTAGTTTTAGTTTAAAAAAAAATTCAGTTTTAAAATTAAAATACATTATATAATTTTACATTTGTAAATTATATCATGTATTATTTTAAAACTGGATTTTTTTTTTGTGTCTACCCAAATCTCGATTCCTGCGGGATACCATGGACCCCTTTCCATTTTTTTTCTGAATTTTTTGTTTCAACTCTCAATTTTATGTAATACATTACAATTTAATTACCTTCAATTTATTCATACTCTTTGAAAATTCATTAACTTAATAATGTCCATTAATCTCCCTTTTAATAGTGTAGTTTTAGTTTAAAAAAAAATTCAGTTTTAATATTAAAATACATTATATAATTTTACATTTGTAAATTATATCATGTATTATTTTAAAACTGGATTTTTTTTTTGTGTCTACCCAAATCTCGATTCCTGCGGATACCATGGACCCCTTTCCATTTTTTTTCTGAATTTTTTGTTTCAACTCTCAATTTTATGTAATACATTACAATTTAATTACCTTCAATTTATTCATACTCTTTGAAAATTCATTAACTTAATAATGTCCATTAATCTCCCTTTTAATAGTGTAGTTTTAGTTTAAAAAAAAATTCAGTTTTAATATTAAAATACATTATATAATTTTACATTTGTAAATTATATCATGTATTATTTTAAAACTGGATTTTTTTTTTGTGTCTACCCAAATCTCGATTCCTGCGGGGACCCCTTTCCATTTTTTTTCTGAAATTTTTCTTTAAACTCTCAATTTTATGTAATACCTAACAATTTAATTGCCTTCAATTTATTCATACTCTTTAAAAAATTCATTAACTTAATTATTTCCATTCATCTCCCTTTTAATAAAGTAGTTTTAGTTTAAAAAAAAATTAATTTTTAAAATTAAAATACATTATATAATTTTACATTTGTAAATTATATTATGTATTATTTTAAAACTGGATTTTTTTTTTGTGTCTACCCAAATCTCTATTCCTGCGGGATACCATGGACCCCTTTCAATTTTTTTCTGAATTTTTTGTTTAAACTCTCAATTTTATGTAATATATAACAATTTAATTATTGTCAATTTCTTCATACTCTTTAAAAATTCATTAACTTAATAATTTCCTTTAATCTCCCTTTTAATAGTGTAGTTTTAGTTTAAAAAAAAATTCAGTTTTAATATTAAAATACATTATATAATTTTACATTTGTAAATTATATCATGTATTATTTTAAATCTGGATTTTTTTTTTGTGTCTACCCAAATCTCGATTCCTGCGGGAT
Source organism: Sipha maydis (assembly GCA_034509805.1). NCBI lineage: Eukaryota > Metazoa > Arthropoda > Insecta > Hemiptera > Aphididae > Sipha > Sipha maydis. Next base: position 61,601 of record JASXSY010002692.1, read on the forward strand.
ACCATGGACCCCTTTCCATTTTTTTTCTGAAATTTTTGTTTAAACTCTCAATTTTATGTAATACCTAACAATTTAATTACCTTCAATTTATTCATACTCCTTAAAAAATTCATTAACTTAATTATTTCAATTAATCTCCCTTTTAATAGTGTAGTTTTAGTTTAAAAAAAAATTCAGTTTGAATATTAAAATACATTATATAATTTTACATTTGTAATTTATATCATGTATTATTTTAAAACTGGATTTTTTTTTTGTGTCTACCCAAATCTCGATTCCTGCGGGATACCATGGACCCCTTTCCATTTTTTTTCTGAATTTTTTGTTTCAACTCTCAATTT
>JASXSY010002693.1:0-66809 GCA_034509805.1 Sipha maydis
TATGAACACAAAGGTTACTTTTTCTTATGAATTTCGTCATCAATATTTGTAAATAAAATAAATATATAGCATCTTATAGAAACATCGATAGTACCATTAATTATAAATACTATTTAGTATTTATAACCAGTTATAATACTAACCAATATAATTATTATTTTACATTTATTCAACATTTATGTTAGTAATTATTTAATTATTAATTAAATTTTACAAGTTATTAAAATATTGTAAAGTTAAGTTATGAGTTAGTTTATTTTTTAAAAGTTATTAAAAACTTAGAAACAACCACTTACCATATATCAGTTTGAATTTTTTTATAGACGTTCTATAGACTAAGCCATTTCGAATTAACAATGCCGCCCGCAGGGGGGGGGGCAAGTGGGACCACGGCCCTCCGCTCTTTAGGATAATTTGTGTAATATTTCGATGTTTTCTTATACTTACTCCCTAATTTAATATAATCATGTGGAGTGGAACATTATATGTTAGATATTTTTTCATAAATATTTGATAAATATTTTTTTTTTCATTTTTTATTATATACATTGAAAACAAAATAATATTATACCCTAATGTATTGTAATTTTACATTTTTTTTTTTTACGATTTAATAAAAAACAGAATTTGTGATAAGTGTATTGTTCCCCCCCCCCCCCCGAGAAAAATTTCTGCAGTTGGCCTTGCGAATCAATAAAGAATTAGTTTCAAATAAAGTAATTAAATAAAACAAAAATGAGGAATTATTTAATACTCGTAAATAAATAGATTAAAAAGTAGTTTCAGTATATAAATAAATAAATACTTAGCGTGGAGTTATATAATATTTGTAATGTACGACTGGAAAATCGAAATGGTTTACGCCTATAGAAACCTTCAAATTGAAATATGGTAAATTATTGTTTCTAAGTTTTTTATTAATTAGTTTATATAATTTATTAACACAAACGTATTGATTAATTTCCTACCATGTTAGCAATATTAGCATTGTTAATTACTTTAACTTTAACAGTGTCAGCTCCCAACAAGAATTTAAGGCAAGTCATTAAGGCACGAAAAATAGGGCCGCAAATGTATACCCTATAATACCACAAAAAGCTCCTCGATCATGTCATTCTTATTTTTATTTTTATAATAAAATTAATGAAATATTAATTTATCAATTGCCTTTTTAACTTCGTTGGATATATATTTATTTTCAACGTAATCGCGATAATAACTTAAATGATAATACACTATTGTAAACTGTATTTATGTACTTATATAACGTATATATTACGTACATAAATATTATATTATTATAAATGTACAATGGTTTGATATAATGTTTTATGCACTACTCGAATGCATTATTTTTATTTTTATTTATTCACGAAAATGAATGCAAAATTGAAAAAATATATGTATATTATAAATAAAATATATTTTACATATTTATTTAATAAATAATCATATAGAGTAATTGCACTCATTGCGAATATTCTTACTATACTATACTATTAATGGCCTTTACGCGTTTTATTGTTTATGTTTACCTTAATTCTGTGTAGGTAATTTGTAATATATAAAATAAGCCATACGATGTTAAAATGTTTATGCTTGTTATAACACTTGTACACACTCTATAAACCATAGACATATACATATAGACTACAAATATATATAAATATAAATACATAATGTGTGTATATATCTAGTATTTACAACAATATTACATGTATCTATATCTTAACATCTAGTTAATTTAATTTTAGCAGTAAATTCAAATTAATTACTATTCTCCAAACTATAATTTGGTTTTATTTATGCTATAACCATGAATTTGAAGTTAGTTTTATTTAAAAATTAGTTCAATTGAAATTGAAATTATGTTAATTACAAGATTGACAATGCGAAAAACGAATGCACACCCGAAACCCTTATTATTTTTAATTTTTAGAATCGTTAATTAAAATGTTTAAATCTATATTAAAAATATACAACAAGTATTAATAAATAATATTATATAATAATATATATCCTTCCTTATCCTTATCCTTATCCTTATCCTTATATATAAGGTTGCCAGATTTTAAAATCACCAAATCGGGACATCATATTATTAAATAACCTTTTTTATTTATATTAGACCTCGTACAGTATTTTCATTCATTCTTCCCCTTTTGTCTGACCAAGCGTTATGCATAAGCGAAAAAAATCTTTCTAGTGGAACAGAAGTTCCTAGCATACAAAAGATATACTGCAAAATTAATTTTAGATTTAGAGTTAATATTTCCTTTTCTTTGAAATGACAGAATAGCTGCACCCATTTTTCTTCACTTGTAATTTTTTTCTTAATTTTTATTTTTTATTTTTAAATATTTTACTTTAACTTCAAATAACCAAAACTCTTTAGCTAATACTACTTCATCAAAAAGCTGATCTTGGTTTACAATTTCAGTTTTAGATTCTGAACAGAGTAAAGAATGTATTGATTTTACAATGATGTGTGTTTTTTTTTTTTTTTTTATTATTATTTTTTTTTTTTTGTGTCTGTCGACACGATTGGGGCAGTAAAAATGCTTCGATTTCCTTATGTAGCAACTTTTCTGAAAGGAAAGTAAATCTATTTGGTACTCTGGGGTGTCAAAAGTAAAAAATTTTCAATATTTTTTAAATGCGACGGGAAAAACCCTAAAAAATTTTGGGAAAAACGGGAGTTTTTATGCAAAACTAGTTTTCGACATAATCAAATTTTTTATTTTGCTATAACTCAAAAACTAATCGATGTAAATACTTGAAATTTTCACCAAATGTTTAGATTAGCGTTCTCTATACACCATTAAATTTTGTAGTATTTTGACTTTTATTGAGCAATTTATAGACAAATGAAATTTTCAATTTTTTTAAGTATTTTTTTTAAAATAACGATAAAATTTTTTTGGCCGGCCAGAAAATCTTGAAAATTTAATACAAAATTTCTTATAAGTTGTTCCTTTATTGATAAAAAAAAATCTAAAATCGTAAGTCACAATTTTTTTTATAAGTGCTCAAAGTTCCAATTTATAAGAAATATGTAAAAATTGCGAAAATTTGCAAGTTATTTTGTAGATAAAAATTCATAAAATTGTTTCTGTTCATACTTAAGGTTCAAAATTTTAACACTAGGTTATCTATAAGTTACTCTTCAAAAATCTTTAAAAAAATTTATACCGTACTTATAGGAAAAAATTTTATGACTGTTTGAAATTTAAATATTTACGAAATTGCATAAAATAGCGATTTATTCTCAAACGATTTTAAATATTTGTTATAATTCAAAAAGTATAAGGCGCAGATTTCTGAAATTTCTACCAACTGTTAAGATTGGTATTTCCTTTATGTCATCTTTTTTTCAAAATATAATATTGATTTTTAAGCCACTTATAGGCATTTTAAATATTCGATTTTTTTACATTTTATTTTTTTAATCGGTGATAAAAAAAATTTGGCTCCTACGAAATACTTGAAAATTTAATAGAAGATTCCACAGAAGTAGTTCTTAATGTTATTAAAAAATTATTAAAATCCATAGGCACAATTTTTTTTTATAAGCGTTTGAACAGCGAATATTGACATAAAATCACATGTAAAATATAATATAATGTATAATATTCTAGACTGACAAATGATATCGGTTTTTTTAAAATGCACTAACTCAAAAATTAAAAACCGCAACAACGTGAAATTTTCACCATATCTTTATATTGACGTTTTCTATACATGGTTAGGATTTCAAAGTATTTTGACATATTTTGACTTATTTATAGACAATTTAAATTTTCGATTTTTCTAAATTTTTCGTTTCAAAATAAAATATACTTATACAATATTTATAAATAACATTGTATTATATTCTAGACAAACATATCATCTCCGTTCAGAATCGTTTTTCGTATACAATGATACCTATCATTGAATTCAAATTTAACAAATCCATTGTAATGACCTATCCTATGAAGAGTCGCACTTCACCTCCAAGTGTACAGCAGAGCGAGGCGCATCCGGTTCTTTTTTTTAGTTTCAAGTTTAAAGTTTCTGTAGCTTTTAAAAAATAATCCCATTTAATTATTTAATCATATAATAATGTAATGATATTATATACAATATTATTTCATATTTCGTTATTGAATAATATAATATTAAAGTTGTTTTCACTCGGCTTCCATTAACTGAGACAAAATTAATGACTGGCCGGGACACCGGGACATGCTGTTAAAACTGGGACTGTCCCGGTGTTAAAACTGGGACTGTCCCGGTTAAACCGGGACGAATGGCAAGCCTACTGATATATATAAAAGAACAGGCCTTTTTTATGTACCAATTTTGTGACGACAATATCTAACTTTTTTCCAATTTTTTTTCACAGAGTTGTTCCAAATACCTTCCTGAGTGTCACCACGTCACCCGATTTCCAAAATTACGATTTTAAAGGGTTGAAATCTGTAAAAATAGATTTGTACGTGTAATTTGTATATCTATATTCATATAATAATAACAATAGCAGTCGGCCGATAACGGGAAATACAGCACGGCAGTCCAAGGGTTTCCGTCTACCTAGACTCTGACCTTTTTTTTGTGTGTGTTATGAATTGTTCCGAGCCTATATAATATTAAATTTAATGAGTTGTATAGAAAACACCGACTAAAAATAATAAAACATTTCTTACCGAAATGCGATAAATGTGTTACGACTTACGATCCACCAGACGCCGAATGCGCGCCGATAGTTGGTTCATCAGTGTACTGCGACTGTGATCAGTAAACTGTGCGCGTTTGTATGGTGATTCCCTAAATTATTTAACTACAAATATTATATTTTATTTACCATTTGTACGTTTATGCAACACAAAATAAAACTTTAAATGTGGTATACCAAGAGGTTTTGACTTAAGCCATATTAGAATTGAGCAACTACGTATCATTTGTAAATATTCATAAAAAAGTTATATATAAGGATAGAATCATTTTTTAATATTATTATTATTTTTTTTTGTCTTTAAAATTCAGCAACTACTACTACTTAGCACTTGATAGCATTAAGTAAAATACATTTTTTTAAAACAAAACAATTTGTGTTGATTTAAGAATTTTATTTTGATAAAACAAAAACTAACACACGGGCGAAGCCGGGTAATTCAGCTAGTTATATATATATATATATATATATTATAAAATATATTTTGTACAAATTCTGAATAATATATTATGATTCTTATATGCAGAGCTCGAATTGGAATAAAAATTGAGGATGGACATTGGTTTTAGTACAGAAAACACCGTTCCATAGCAGATAAATTTTATAGTAAAACGTAGGGGGACTTTGTATATTATTTTACTTTGTATAGCTGCTACAGCAATAACAAATAACACAGTATTTCTCGAATTTTCAGAAGTATCCCATCATTCTGCTGTTGGTCTATCAACAATAATTAAACAGCTATTAGATAATAATAATATTTATATATCACAGTATCGTGGACAAGGGTATGATAGGGCAAGAGTAATGAGTGGCGCATATGGTGGAGTTCAAGCCTTTATCAGACAAGTACAATCCATCGCTCTTTATGTTTATTGTACAGCACACAATTTAAATTTGATAATTAATGACGCCATAAAATGTTCAATTGAAGTTGAATCATTTTTTACTACTTTAGAGGATATTTACACATTTTTTGGGAGTAGCATGAACAGATGGGATTTACTATCAAAATTTACTGGATAATCTATCGTCACTCTGAAAAGATTAAACCCTACTCATTGGGTAGGTCGATATATGTCACTGCTAACTATTAAACTGATATATTTTGATATTAAGATATATAAGAATTAACTGAAATACATTTGAATACCTTCAAATAAGCCTGATGAGCGGAATGAAGCGGTTCGTATAATTAAAACTATGAGTCCCTTTGAATTTATTTTCATATCTATAATTTTAACAGAAATACTGTTTCAAAACTCCTGTAGTCAAAAAACGTGAATCTTTTAAATGCTACAGACAATTTAAAAAACGCTAAAAATAATTTAAAATAATTTAGAAATGAAGCTAATGCTCTAAATATTGCTAATAAATAGAATGTTAACCCAGAATTTTCTTAGGATAGGAGAAAAATAACAAAAAACCATTTTGATGAACTTACTCAATATTTTAGGTTTGAAAATAATAAAAATTCATTCAAAGTTAACGTGTTCTATAAAGTTTTGGATGTCCTTTTATGTCAACTTCATAACCATTTTGTAGGAATGAATGAAGTAATGAAGTGTGTTAATTTATTTAATTTGTTGAGCCCTAGTGTATTAATTTATTTCACAGAAAAATATATAATGTAATATTTACAAAAGATTTAATTAAAATAAAGTAACGATTTATCAGCTGGACTACTCCTACAATTAGTTATGTTAGTTTCAATGACTACAATAAAAGAAAAGTTAACCAAGTTAAACTCAATAAAATAATTTTTTAAGTTCTTAAAAAAACAAGCATAACTAACTTCAAGTGTTGTAGAAGTAGCAACTGCTTTAATATTATTTTGAACATTACATTACCAGTAACATTAGCCTATGCCGAATGACCATTTTCAAAGTTAAAATTAATAAAAAATTAATTAAGAAGCACCTAAGAACAAGAACACCTAAGCGATTTAGCAATCTGAACCATAGAAGCCAACGAATCAGAACAAATGAACACTAAAGAAATGATAAAAACATTTTCTGAGATGAAAGGTTAGAAAAAGGGTTAAAATAAGGTTAAATAAATAAAGGTTAAAATAAGTATGTACACTGTTCAGGAGCAAAAAACTTTAGACTGGAAACAGAAAAGTCTGTTCGATAAGACGTGTGCTAGTTGTCGTATACTCGTATCGGTTATTTTTGTTACTTTTGAAATTTATTTTTTTCATTATCTTTATTTGTGGAAGACAAGGCTATTATAATATTATAAACCATATACTACACAATTATTGAATAATGTGTGAATAAAACACTATTAATAAATATTTATTACAACATCAATAATCATTATTTTGCGGCAGCGATCGGTTTACACTCAGCAACACCACTATCGTCGACCGCCGTCCAATTCTAAAAATAAAAATGCTTCCGTACTTACATACTTTTTACGACAAATACACAGATAACTAACACAACTAACTAATAACCACTGACAACATCTTTACTTTGTTTTATATATTTTACAGTATATGATTCATCGTATTTAAGCTCAAAATAAACGAAAACAAAATTCAAATATACCGTTCAAAAATAGGTATGAGGGGGACGACGCATTTCTAGCGTTCCTTGTTTAATTGAACGATAGAGAACGCTTTAATCTATAAAAAAATTAAAGCGGACTCCGTTAATTATATTCAAATCTTTATTATAAAAAATACATTATCACACTATTTTGTATTTTATTTATTGTAACAAGAGAATTAATTTTCCAAATGTATTAGTATATAAAAAGAAAATATTGTTTTTTTTTTTTTTTTTTTTTTTTTTATTTTAGAAAAACTACTAAAAACTAAAAACTAAAAACTAAAAACTAAAAATATTACATACATTTAGAGCAGCGATTCCCAACCTGGGAGTAATTACCCCCTAAAGGGTAAAAAAAGTGTTTTTGAGGAGTGAAGACTAGATTAATTTTAATTTGTTTTATGTACTTTATATCTATTATTATAATAATTATACTATAATGAAGGTAATAAAATATTTAAAACGTGTACTCTTGATTGATATCCGTGGTCAACTGTGAAACAAACCATGTACATATGCACAAACAAAAAATATAAAAATATATTCTTTTACAATATATATACATACATTATTAGAGTTCTACGAATTGTTCTAATTGGATTGCTGTTACTGTTATTCCTATAATTATTGTTAAAAGTAAGGTCGTGCACACGCGCTTTTTTAGTGAGAAGGGTGAGAAGGGATATTTGCTAATATCATACCCGATTTATAGATAATAATCCTAAAAAGGTTGGGAACTGCAGATTTAAAGAATTTTATTTAGAATACTGTAATTGTCTTCAATATTTTGTAGTTAAACATTATAGAAGTATGCAATTAAGAATCATTGAATTAATTGACTACAAACTATTCCAAAAACGGAGGTTTAGCAGAACTTGAATTCGTCATTTCTCTACCATATGTAGGATGTATTGTTTTCCTCGAAACAGGATATAGATAATACGTAATTAATAGTTATATCATTATCAGATTTCTTATTCGTTGTCAAGGTCAGTTGAAAAAAATATCCCAAACTTCTGACAATTATGTACGAGTGCATAACCGATTTTGTGCATAACGAATTGTGCGCTGGTTTGGCACCATGAAAGCTATATATATATAAGTTTTTAAAAAATTACCAAGTTGCAAAGTTCAACATTGCTGAAATGATAAAATAAAAAAAAACCGATAACAATTGCTACAATCGAATATCATATTACGTCGAAAATTTTAAGGTATTGATATAACGATTTAAAAGAAAATAAATCGGTGTTGTTGTTCAATAACTACTTAAATAAAATGTCGATGATTTACAGTAGAATAAGCAAGACTAAATTGGTTATTAAAGACATATTAACGGCTCACTATTATGCTATAACAAAAGTTATGTTAAATTTGCCGTTCAGCTGTTTAGATGAATGCTACAATTTTTTCAGAAATACGGACTCTTAAGATATTGAAGTTTATTAAGTTTGAGACTTAATCTTTGAAATTTAACTGTACACAAGTAATATATGCATAGACTGACATAAATGTGACTAGGTTAATATTAATGAAAGTACTAGTTGAGCTGTGAAGATCTTAGCTTTTTTCCATGTTTTCTGACAAAATTAAATATATTTTTGTATTAAATAATTCAACATAATATAATGTACGTGATATTCAATTTCACTTTTGAATATTGAATTGTAAAATAATGTATATTGTAATATAACACAAATAAACAAGTATGTTTTATCAATCATATTGGGTTAATAATCTATACAGCTCAACATTGAACTGGGACAATGTGGTTACAGCATATTGAACCTACTGATAAAAATGTTACGGTGCCACTGCATTCCATAATAAAAAAATAAAATAAATTAGTTATTGTAATTTAGATAAAAATGTATGTGTTACACAATGAATAGTTAATGAAAGATTTTTCTAAACTTATTTGTCATTTATTGTATTATAAATTAAACACTGAGAATCTGTCATTTTAAAGCGTTTTTATTTTAGATTTTGTTAGTTATGACTATTGGTATAATTATAAAATATTCACATTTTTAACTTTTATTAAAATTATATTAAACTGCATTAATCTACCTATATAATTTTTATAAATGTACACAAATACTGATTTTAGGTTTTTTTTTTTTTATAAGAAGTATAAACATCTATTTTTAATGTATCTATAAGGTAATATATTACAATTATTTGTGTAATGCTGTTAAAATGTTTAACATCATGTTTTTGAAAAATAAAATGATACAATGTTTGTTGTGGTAATTGGTACAAATTAAGATAAAATGTATTCGTTTGGTATATTACATAATATAATCAAACGATCTTCAAAAATGTTACAGATAATTTCAAAAAATTTGATCCAAACGAATTCTTTTAAAATTCTACCTTATTTTGTATTCTATTTCTCCACTGTGTATGACCAGTTATCCAGTCATTTTAAAATATCTATTAAAATCAATAATTATTAACGAAAACAATTATTGACGATTTTATAAATTAAATTAATATTATTATTATTAATTAATGTTAATTGCTTACATTTGCTCTAGTACTTTTTAGACATTTTTTTTTTTACAATTTACATTCAGTAAGGACAGTTGTAACAGAAAGCTACTTAAAATAAGCTGGGCAAAACACATAAATAAAGAAGTTTATCGAAGAGTCGGAGGAACACGAAGCTTTCAGAAGACAAGAAGAAACAAGAAGAGCTAAATTAATAGGACGTATACTGCGTCGTAACAGTCTACTTAACATGATAATAGAAGATGCCATTGAAGGGAATAACAGCTGAGGGCGACCGCCACAGGACTACAATAGTCAAATAGTTAGTAGAGATATGGACTGTAGGTCTTATTGCGAATTAAAAAGGAAAGCGGAGAAACCTCAGAAGTGGAAAATTGCTGACAACCAGCCTTTGGGCTGTAAAAAAAAAAAAAAATTTAGTTAAAAACAAGTAGTTAGAGGTAGTCTGGTCTACCAAGTTGGGATTTAAGCGCAGGGCTAACAACCCTGACTTGTAAAAACAACTATGTTCAGGAAACAAATATTATGCCTAGGAACTGTGCATTATTGAAATTTGAACTGAAAAACTGAAACTCGGCTTTACGTTTTGGTATTTGGAATATATAGACTTTATAAAAGAGGTAGAGAAATATAAACTGAGAATAGTTGAATTATAATGAATAAGGTGGATTGACACTGATCAATGCAGTAAAAAAACACTACTATTTTCTATGGCGCTTGTGATGACAGAGTGGAGGGAGCGGTTTTGCAGTAAAGAGTGCATACCTAAATACAGTAAATAATTTTGTAGTCATCAGTCCTAGAATCACGATATTGACCCAGATAGTTCAACATAGTATCTATAAATGTTCACGCCCCGACGACAGAAGACAAAGAAGAAGAAAAAATAAATGAATTATATTTAATTTAACGATATCATGAACGAAATACCGATAAATAGCATAACAATTATGTTAGAAGATTTGAATGCAAAAATTGGAAGAAAAAAATATTTCAGACCTATTATAAGCAGTTATAGTCTATCCCAAGTATCGAATGACACGGATATAGACTTGTAACATTGGCGACGGAAATTGACTTTAAAATAAAAAGCACCATGTCCCCACACAAAGATATTTATAAAGGTACTTGGAAATTCCGGAAATATGTTAATAAAATAAATCGTGTGTTAATAAATTAAAGATTCGCAAACACACTACTAGACGTGATAATTGTGCGAGAAGCAGATTGCAACACAGACTACATGTTAATGATAAATAAAGTCAAAGTTACCCTTAAAAAGACACGTGAAACAAGAAAGATTACAACCAAATGGCTGTATGGTGTGCAAAAACTTGTAGATAATGGAGTTTGTTATAAATCTACAACACTAGTGAAAGGATAAAATTCTTATACAAAGGGGAAGTATTGAGCGTATTGAAAAAAATATGGAGCAACTTAAAAGAACGTGATTTAAGATGCGCCCAAAGAGATGATAGGTTGGAGAATGTCGAACAAAGAAACCAGGGTTCAATAAAATATGACTGTTAAAAAATAATGGAAACAAACCAATTGTGCGTATTTATCTATTAAAAGAGGTTTGGGAAAAAGAAGATAATACCTAATGATTGGAAAATTGCAATTATATGTAGATTATAGAAGAAATGCGATAGACAAATGTGCAATAATTGCAGAGGTATCACTTATGATATATTGTCAAGCTTCATTTTAGATGATTCAGACCTTGGGCTGAAGAATTATAATGTGACTACCAACCTGGACTAGTATACATAACATATAATTGTATGTGACCAACGCACTAATATGCAGAGAAACAGTTTTTGGCAATATTAATTAGTAATTATTAGGGCCCGGATTTCAATTCAAAATGCATTTTTTTTTTTGGTTAATCTTAGACAGTTTTCCAAGTTTAAAATTTGATCCATATAACAGAGACTTCAAAGGTGAAATTTTTATTTTGCATTTTTTGCTTCTTTTGCATATTTCAATATTTTTAATTTTTAATTCATATTTTAGCATTTTTCGGTCATTTTTTCGTTTTTAATGCATATTTGTTCAATAAACTATACAAATTTAGCCTATTCAAAAATATTATCTAATGATAAATTATTTTCTTGATGTATAAGTAGCTTTAACGGGTTTTCCATCTTCCTTTAACGGGTTGTCAATCTTTATTTTTCGATTCAGTTCAGGCGCGTCTCTGAGGGGGAGGGATGGAGGCGATCGCCCCCCCCCCCCTCCATACGTCGGGCGATGTTCTAGTTTTGTTTTACAAAACACCCATAATTCTTAGGTACATTTTTTGAAAAACTTGTCTATTTTTTGTTATATTTGTATATTTGTATATGTGTATATTATGTTGTTTAAGCCAAAAATTTTTTTTTAATTTTTCTTTATTATTTTGCCCTCCTCCCATAGCCAAGGTTTGGAGATGCCCCTGATTCAGTTTTTATCATAATTTATTATTGACTGTGGAGTGTCACCCGTATTTGGTCAAAAATTACGTTCAAATAAGTCTCTTCGTAATACATCGCGGTCATAATATTGCTTGTCAGTATCAAGTCAATTTTTCAAATTTTCAGTTTTTTTTAATAAAATAATAAATAAAATTTACATCTTATTTAAAATTTACAAATCGTATAAAAAAAAATATATATATATATATAGGGCATTTTTAAGTTCATTTTTGTAGTAAAATGCATTTTTTAAGAGCATTTTTGGCTATTTTTTAGAGAATATTTATATAGTTTTAAATGCATTTAAATCCGGGCCCTAGTAATTATGTCCTCGGACAAAGCTTAAATAGCTTACTGTCTAAAACTCTATATGTATCAACCAAAAAAAAATTATTCCGTGAGCTACCAGTGAATATTAACGTAATTAACATGTCATAGTTAATATATGTTAAATATAACAATTGAAAATTTCACTTTCAATATCAGTTTCAATTTTCTACGAAGACAAAAAAATCGTAAACGAATATATTCACCACTATTATACATACACTAGCTATTATATTACACTAGCTTAATGATTACAGATACTAACAATTGTCAATCTACTGTATTATTATTGATAATGTCGCATTTAAAAATTAATGAATAACGTCTTTTTCGGTACGGGCACATTAAACACAAATTAAATAAATAAAAAGGGCCAAACTTAATTGTAAACCACTTTTATCTTAAATAGGTCGACCCTCGAAGGAGACCGCATTTGTTCAAATGACCATCCAGCTACATTCTTCTACACAACACGAATATTAGGTGATTTTTTTTTTGGACATAATGACATTATGCGCACTGACTGCCGTAGTCAGTGGCCTATTTTTGGAGGGAGGAGGGGAGAATTTCTGGGTCTCGACCTCCCCCAAAATTAAAAAAAAAATTGTTCAAAAACTATAAATGACTTGCTACGAAGGTACAGAAAAAGAAAACATTCGTTTATTTAATGTGGTTGTAATTAACTGCTCATTTGTATTTATAATAGTAATAGAATAATATAACTATTCATTCGTAACTTATATATATATATATTTTAAATATTATGAAATCACTAATTTTGTGCTAGTATAAAATGTAAAACACCTCCCATAATACATTTGAATACACACCATTTTTGCAAGTAGTTTGTAAATGCGTACTGACTGCCGGTTGCTATATTTAGATTCTGAACGGAGTGAAGAATGTATTGATTTTACAATGATGTGTGTTTTTTTTTTTTTTTTTTTTTTTTTTTTTTGTGTCTGTCGACACGTTTTGGGGCAGTAAAAATGCTTCGATTGCCTTATGTAGCAACTTTTCTGAAAGGAAAGTGAATCTATTTGGTACTTTGGGGGGTCAAAAGTTAAACGGGAGTTTTTACGCAAAACCAGTTTTTGACATAATCAAATTTTTTATTTTGCTATAACTCAAAAACTAATCAATGAAAATACTTGAAATTTTCACCAAATGTTTAGATTAGCGTTCTCTATACACCATTAAATTTTCAAAGTATTTTGACTTTTATTAAGCTATTTATAGACAATTGAAATTTTCAATATTTTTAAGTAATTTTTTTTTAAATAACGATAAAATTTTTTTGGCTGCCTAGAAAATCTTGAAAATTTAATACAAGGTTTCTTATAAGTTGTTCCTTAACTGATAAAAAAAAATCTAAAATCGTAAGTCACAATTTTTTTTTATAAGTGCTCAAAGTTACAATTTATACGAAATATGTAAAAATCACGATAATTTGCAAGTTTTTTTGTAGTTAAAAATTCATAAAATTTTTTCTGTTCATACTTAAGGTTCAAAATTTTAACACGAGGTTATGTATAAGCTACTCTTCAAAAATCTTTAAAAAAATTTCTACCGGAATTAGAGGAAAAAATTTTATGACTGTTTGAAATTTAAATATTTACGAAATTGCATAAAATAGCGATTTATTCTCAAACGATTTTAAATATTTTTTATAATTCAAAAAGTATAAGTCGCAGATTTTTGAAATTTCTACCAGCTGTTAAGATTGGTATTTCCTTTATGTCATATTTTTTTTCAAAATATTATATTGATTTTTAAGCCACTTATAGGCATTTAAAATATTCGATTTTTTTACATTTTTTTTTTATAATCGGTGATAAAAAAAATTTGGCTCGTACAAAATACTTGAAAATTTAATAGAAGATTCCACAGAAGTAGTTCTTAAAGTCATTCAAAAATTATTAAAATCCATAGGCACAATTTTTTTTTATAAGCGTTTGAACAGCGAATATTGACAAAAAATTACATGTAAAATATAATATACTGTAAATATTCTAGACTGACAAAGATATCGGTTTTTTTTAAAATGCTCTAACTCAAAAATGAAAAACCGCAACAACTTGAAATTTTCACCAAATCTTTATATTGACGTTCTCTATATATGGTTAAGATTTCAAAGTATTTTGACATATTTTGACTTATTTATAGACAATTTATATTTTCGATTTTTGTTAAATTTTTGTTTTTAAACATCTATAAAATTTAATTGATTGAGCGAAAACTCTTGAAAATTTTATACTAGGTTTATAATAAGTTAAACTTATCGTAACTAAAAAATATCAGTGATCGGTTAACTCAATTTTTTTTTATAAGCCCTTAATTCTCAAATTTGTATAAAATGTGTAAAAATCACGATAATTTGCATGTTATTTTGTAGACAAAAATTCATAAAATTTTTTTTGTTCATACTTAAGGTTCAAAATTTTAACACTAGGTTATCTATGAGCTACTCTTCATAAAATCTTTAAAAAAATTTCTACCAGACTAAGAGGAAAAAATTGTACGACTGTTGGAAATTTAAATATTTACGAAATTGCATAAAATAGCGATTTATTCTCAAACGATTTTAAATATTTGTTATAATTCAAAAAGTATAAGTCGCAGATTTTTGAAATTTCTACCAGCTGTTAAGATTGGTATTTCTTTTATGCAATATTTTTTTCAAAATATTATATTGATTTTTAAGCCACTTATAGTAATTTAAAATATTCGATTTTTTTACATTTTATTTTTATAATCGGTGATAAAAAAAATTTGGCTTCTACAAAATACTTGAAAATTTAATCGAAGATTCCACAGAAGTAGTTCTTAATGTCATTCAAAAATTATTAAAATCCATAGGCACAATTTTTTTTTATAAGCGTTTGAACAGCGAATATTGACAAAAAATTACATGTAAAACATAATATAATGTAGAATGTTCTAGACTGACAAATGATATCCGTTTTTTTAAAATGCCCCAACTCAAAAACGAAAAACCGCAACAACTTGAAATTATCATTAAATCTTTATATTGACGTTTTCTATACATGGTTAAAATTTCAAAGTATTTTGACATATTTTGACTTATTTATAGACAATTTAAATTTTCGGTTTTTCTAAATTTTTCGTTTAAAAATAAAATATACTTATATAATATTTATAAATAACATTGTATTATATTCTAGACTAACATATGAACTCCGTTCAGAATCGTTATTCGTATACAATGATATCTATCATTGCATTCAAATTTAACAAATCCATTATAATAATGACCTATCCTATAAGCGAGGTGCACTCCACCCCTAACTGTACAGCAGAGCGAGGCCCATCCGGTTCTTTTTACTATTATTTACAGCATATAATTCCTATGCATCTATTTCATACAATCCGTTGTATGCGTGCCTGAATCGCTCAAATAGCATACATTTAAAATAATAATAATAAATACTTAATAGTCATATTTTACATTAAGCCCAAACACAAAATTGTTTATGGAAGGTATCTTTTTCACTAAGTATAATTTTAAATTTACAATGTGAAGTCAAATTTTATAAGATTAAATGTACTGTGGAATACTACATTTGTTGCTCGTTAGTGGAAAGCCATGATTGAACTTTGTCTCTTGGGCCTTAAAATAAGATAATCTGAGCATAATCATAAATGGAAAACTAGCTGGTAAAACATGGATTAGTTAATAATAATAAAATTATTTATTATTAACTAATCCATGATATTTAATGATTTAATCAATGATATAGGAATTAACAACATCAAACGGTTAAAAGAAATAAATAATAAGAAAATCAGGTCTTTTGAAATAAATAAATAACAGTGAAGTCCTTCATGTCACATACATGGGTGGATAATACTATAATTTATCGTAGATTTAAGAATTTAATTATGTTTATGATATCGGACCCGTGCTGGTTGAAGTCATTGATGGGGTTCTGCTAGATAAATATAAAATCTATATTATTAATGATGAATAATGATAGTTAAAAGAAAGAAATAACAAATAAAGTATTTATAATCAATAGTATCTAATAGTATTATCATGGAACACACTTGAATAGGAAAATGTATTCATTTAAAAAATTTTAATTTTATGGATTTTAAATATAATAAATCTTTTATACACAATAAGGTTACTTTTTATTTCAACTTCAAATTTACGTAATTATAATTACCCAAAATTATAAATTGATTTTTGAATTTTAGTAAAACTTACCCTTTCTCTTAAATCAATTCAACGAGTTAAAATATCGTTATATATTATATTATCGCTTATACTTATTTAAGTTTACAAATTATACGATTTTTGTAATTTTAATAAACGATGAAATCAATTTTCAAAACACCTAAGATTAACAAAGCATAATTGTGCCATATTGTGAAAATGATTACTAATATACAGATTATTATGTGAATATTAACGTTACAGAAATAAAACTTTACTATATCAAAATGTATTAATATTAAATTATACAATGTTAAATTAATTTAACGACTAAACGACGATGGTACTGCTTATTCTTAAATGTCGATGTTACTAAATTATAATATAATCTTGTTTTTCGAAGAGTAACAGTAATAATATCGAGGCATTTTAAAATATTTTGCTCATCATCAAATTCATCGACACAAACAATATTCATAATGTATAATTCGTAGACGAATATCATAAATATATAACTACGCAATAAAATTGGGTTTTTATCTTATCCCACACACGGCGCTGTAAATTGATGCAGTGTTTTATTAGTATACATACAATTAGCAACCATAGATCCTCGAGTACATTTTACGCTAAGAAGTGAGCGCTAAAAGAACCAGTGTTCTTGATGTTTTAGTCTTTTATTTTTAAAGACATAAAAAACATTATGTTATTAAATAAAAAAAGGAATTTGTTTAAAAATACTTAATTTAATAATAAAAAATAACGCACTTCTTCAGTATGATGATTAGTTAATTATTAAGTGTATTTAAATGTTTCAATAAACTGTCTATATGGAAGAAGCACTAAATGAAAATAACACCATCAAAATCATTACATTCTTAACTAAAATAAATCTTATAAATAAATTTTAACAATGTAAACATTTTATTTTATTTTTTTTCTTTAAATATTAAGTCACAACATATTTTGTCATCTGTTACATTTAATGTATGGCAGGCTAATGACCTGAGATGTTGAAGCCTTATTTCTAATAAAGAAAAAAAAAAAACTATCTATAATTATATTAAGACGGATAAAATTATTACTTTTAAATTATTAGTGTTATTTTACATGTAATAATTTTACATTAATAAATTCTTAGTTTGTTCTACCTATATCAAGAATAATATTGATATGTTATAGATTTTATTAATAAGACAATTTATAATTTTTTACAATGTTAATTTTACTCTCATTTAATTATTATACATCTTAATTTTTTTTTTAACGTTGTAATTTCTATTGATTTGTTGTTGATATTTTTTTAAATATAAATACATTTTAAGCTTATAATTATAAATAATTAATTTTTATCTATAACAGAACTTTTTATTATTAAACTCACGTTTGTAATATGTTTAGTTCGAATCTGATTATGATAAAGCTCTTGTGAAATATGTAACAGAAATGTTAATAAATCGGAGTTTTTAAATTCTTTGAAAACGTTTTAAAAATGTTTAAATTGAATGTATTTACAACCGTGTTATGTTATCCGAATTTTGCGTACAACAACTTTAATATTGTTTCTTTTTTAATATTTTAAAAGGTTATATCCTTTGTTTCTCTTTATAAATTGAATTTTCGACGGAACTTTTGGAAATAAATACATCTTTTCGTAAATTATTAGCTTCAAAACAACATAATTCAAGTATGCGTATTTGATCTTCGAACAAAGACGCAACAAATACTGTATTAGATTTATTAATAATTTTCTTATTTTAGATACCTACTTATAAAAATCTTATCACATTAACAAGAAAAAATAATCTGAAACTCAAACTTATTAATTTATTTTTACAAAAATTTGAAAGTATATTTTATCTCATTTCATTTATATTCAAAAAATTTCACGCTAATTGCTATTGTTAATACTTAGTTATTAAACGTAATAAATTTATCTATACATTATTTTGAATCAGTACAATATATTACTTTCTTATTGAAATACATATCTCATGTTTAGTGTCTTCTGATAATTTGTGTTAAGATGTTTAAAATGTATACCTATTTCGAAGTATATTTTCTTTGTTTAGAACTACAAGATACATTTAACATTAAGAATTAAAATCATAAAAATTAATCCATACCTTCTCTGTAATATTTTTTTAAGTCCAGTGAATAACTTTTCCCTGGACAGTTAAATTGTAATTAACAAATCAATTCTAATGTTCATTATATGCTAAACTATTCAAAAAAAAAAAAAAAAAGAAGAAAGATATTTAATTTATTAACAGGCATTACCTTATGTTTAATAACCAATACTCATTGATTTTAAACGACTCAGTCTCCAAAAAATCCCGTAGTCTGTTAAAAGAGTATATTTTTACAGGTTCATCAATATTATAAGGTTCTTTTAACAAATATCATTAGATTTGAAAAAAAGATGTTGTACACGTATGTATTAACATGAGCGTATTTATACCCTACGTTTTAAAGGTAAGTATAATACGAACTTTTAAATAACATATTTTTAAGTTCAAAAATCTAATCTAAAATACTCTCAAGCACTTTATTTATATCATTATCTATATTTACTTTATCAAGTATGATAATCTCAGATAATATTCTTATTATTTTATTTAGCAGTAAGGAAGAAATATTAAATATAACATATCTTATCGACAACTTAATACACTATTTGTAAAAAGATAAAAACATAACGCATAAAATAATCAGTTGAGTTATTAAGTACGCCACATTGTGTTTCTTCGTATTCAAATCGCAAGTCTAAACATATTCAAAATTACAAGTTGTATAATGAAAGATCTAAATATTTTGTTAATCAAATTTGTAAATGTGAAAATATCTAAATACCTTTGTGGTTTATCAGTATAAATCATTAATATTAGGCATGTATTTATGTAAACATGTAAAATGTAAGTACACCTTAACAGTATTTCTAAGTTCAGGCATATATAACACAAACTCCCAGCTAATCTGATCATCGTGACTTTGTTAGAATAACGTATGATTAACCTTCTATGAAAAGTTCTGGTCTTATATTTTGCGCATAGGAATTAGACTTGTATTTATTATCTTAGAATCATTTCCATTACATTTAAATCCGTCCGACGTTTCATGTGTACATAAATAATGTAGGTATTATATATTTTGCTGTACTGATAATGTCGTCATGTTTGGTACGTGTTTTACTTCAAAGAGATGAGTCTGGTTTCGGTTTAGCAATGTGATTCGCCAAAAAAAAGGTGAAAAAAATTGCATCACCGAACAATGACCATGAATTCTCATTTACCGGCGACAAATCGTATAAATTGCACGCGATATGTAGAGGGAGAATAAAAATTCCTGTGCGTTATTCCAAACGAATTATCCAATCAGTCCAAAATTGTTGTTGGTATAGGTATCGTGTTTGTTGCAATGCTACAATTCAAATGTGCGAAAATTACTTGAACTTGATTTCTTTCTGAATTAATGAACGTACCATTAAAAAATACATGTTTTCTCTTGTGATTTTTTTTCTCCAATCTCATGATATTTCATAAAACATCTCCTAGATAATATTATAAAACACTACAATGCTATCGCATTGAACAGAATTATTGTCTCTTTATAAGATCCAGTACTCGAGAGTGTCTATTATTAATGTATAAATGAACTTTTTTTTTTGTAATATGAATAACAACCCATGATTCTTAATAGAGGTTACTTGTAATATTTTATTCACAAAAGAAAATAAAAATTTTTGTAAAACATTATTTTTAACAGTTGCAAAAGTGTTACAGAAGTTGTTCTAAAATATGCATTACCTTAATCATTAAGGTTTAATGTAAGTTTCAAACAACTTTTATTTCTACAGAAAAACTCACATAACAATAAACATATGGGAAAATGTTGGAATTCAAGCAAAATAAACATTTTAAACTTATAAAAGTATAAACGCGAACCTAATAAATGCTTATCATTCATTTATGGATACAATTTTAAACAGTTTTATTAAATCTGTTACTGTTCTATGAAGTTTTCATTTTGTTTTCATATTTGTTTTAGTTTTTCATATTAATTTTCCTAATAAATCACTCCGTTCAGAATCTAAAAATAAAATAATATTTTATTTATCCTGTTATTCTGAATAATTCGTATAATTCACTGATATACTAATACATATATGATTTGTTTTAAATGGTTCTGATTCATAATTTTTTATTCGGTATATTTATAACCTAAGGTAAATTTGATAAAAATAGATATATGTAAAGTAGATCTATTTTTAAACTATTTTTGAACTCTCGGACATTTCTAAATATGAACTAACTGTAAAGTTTTTAGAATTAGTTTTTTCTAAATTCGTATTTATCTATAATGAATTAAGTGCTTTGCTTTGAATAATAAATATTGTTTAATATGCTAAGTTTGTTTTTGCGTAAGTATAATAGAAATGATTGAATTTTCTATCAAATTGTTTATATTTCCGTATCATTTACATCAAATGAAAGCTTTCGGTTTCATAAATTACGAATAATTTATTGATAAATAGTTACTTTTTTGTTAATTAGATTTATTCAGAATAGATAATATCTTACTGTCATGATTATATTATTCTTTAATGTACATAATATAGTATAAGACAAATTGTTGTAGTGAAGATGAAGACTAATAGTGCTTTCTCAAGTGCAATAAATGTGTTTTTAAGGTGGTAACTAATCATTGATCCTTTTTAGATTTTGATCAAGGTTTTGCATTAATAACTTTTTATTTGTTTTATTTTCTTTCAGAAAACACTCTAAGAAACAGAAAAAAATCTAAAAGTTTTAAGAATCACCTTTATGTAGAATACATATTGAATTCATAACAACTTTAAATATGCATGTGTGGTACATTGTGTACATACTAAAAATTAAATTTTAAAATTTCTAAAGATTTTATTTAGAAAATTTTAAAACAAATCTAGAAAGCCGACTCGTGTGAGAAAACAATAGTTTTTGAGATTAAATTTTTATGTAACATATTACTGTTATAGATAAATTTATTTTTATTCGTAGAAACGTGTTTTTGTAAAATTTCAAACAATAATATACCCAAAATAATAAAATATGTTCATTATAGAATAATTGATTTTAACATATCTTCATAACTTTTGAATTAGCTTCTAAAAAAAAAAAAAAATATGTAATGTCAACACTTTTTGTATAGTGTAGAAATATATTAAATATGCATTAAGATAGTATTATTGAAAATAGTGTATGACATAAAATTAAACATTTTTTAAATAAAATCAAGTTGTTAAAAACTTTACTAGGTACTTGTATAAAAATATTCTTTAAATATAATCAAAATTTAAAATAAATGTTAAAAACAACAATTTTTGTAGATACAAATAATACCCGTATAATGTGTACAATGTATTTAATATATAATAATCTCGTCGGTAATATACTGATGGCATAAAAATGAAAATATTTAATTACAAACTAATAGTGAAAGAAAAATAATAAAAATGTATTAATACATACTAATATAATTTGAAATTTCTTATTTCAATTTGTGAAATTATTTATTTGTAATTAATAGATATAAAAAAAAAAAAAAAAAAAACATTTGTAATTTATAACGTATAGAATATGGGTATCTAGATATGTTGTATAAGTTTATATCAAAAGAAAAAAAATTGTACATTAGAAAATGAAATATTTTCAATAGAAAATTGTTATAAAATGAATAGTAATGGTTTAATAAATTGCACCAATAGTTACAACCGTATGCGGATTAATAGATTTCAAGCTCTCTGAGATGATATATTTACCAGTACTTGGTTTTCAACGAAATATTTTTTATAATATAGGGGGAACACCCTTGCAAACTCACAGAATATTTAAGGAAATTATAATAATATGTAAATATTATTTTTATATGAATTATTAATATTACCGCAATTTTTCGTTAATAATTTTATTTCGTTTGATAGACTTTACAATCAGTTATATCAAGAACAATACGATTATAATATTATTTAATATTTTCTGTCTTTTACATTTATCTATTTGAACATTCAATATTCATTATTTCTTTTATTTAATTAATGGTTTTATGTTTTTTTATGTTAACGATTTTTATGATTTGATTATTAAAATAGCACACCAACATCTTTTTTAATGCTGATTGACAGTCGAATATTAATTGTTTAATATGCACAATTTTTCGAGAAAAATATATTTGTTTTGAAAGCATAAAATTAATTTAGATATAATAATGCTTGTATAATTATTCATAAGACATGTTCTGTACTTGAAATTTATAAAGAGTACCATACAGAGAAAAAAAAACCAGACGGTTTGAACCCCTTAACAACCAGCAGCCTCTCTATGACCCTGTCTCTGTGTACTTATACAGATTCGTTACACAAGACGTGTAAACCTATGTATTGGATGAAGGTTATTTACAAACAGAGCATATTCATTCAGTTTTACGAATGTACTTGAATTCATTTGATACATTATCGTTAAACACGGGTAAAGCTTTTTAAGATAATATTTTTAATAATCATTTGTTTTCGCTTGGTTACTTGTCATATTATTTTTATTATTTTCAGTATAATATTTAAATTTAAATTACACAAGGCGGGTAAAATAAAATGAACGGCGTATACGATTCCTCGCAGAATTACAGAAAACGTGAACCTACGCTCTATTTATTTAGTTCATCTGGTTAATGGAGGTACAATATACATCTTGCGCCAAAATGTTACATAAATATAAACCATTTTTTTTTACTATAAGATAAAAATACAATGTTGTTTACTCACACTTATGCTTATACATTTATAATTTATAGTTGGCATAAACATTAGTTTATTTCGTGGAAAATTACAATTTTTCAGACCAATCAGCTGCGGTTATTCGGAAATTTGTTGTATACTTTTGGTTTCTTTCAAACTTTAACACTCGATAACTTAATTTAGTGTGCGGAGACAAATATTTCTCTGGATGTCAAAAATATACTGCTGCACATTGTATATTATTAACAATTAAATGCATGGCTCTAAAAAATAAATGTTATTAAATGTAAGTATTATATGTAATATTCAATCATTTACACGATAATAGATTTAAAAAGTGCAATATGTTTGCTATAAATCTATAATATTAACAATACATAAATATCAATAAATCTTAAGTTAATTTTACATAAATAATTATTATGTTTATAAGGAAATTTCGCTAATCAGTAAATTTTTTTATAAAATATCGACAATGGTAAAAAAGAACCGGATGGGCATCGCTCTGCTGTACAGTTAGGGGTGGAGTGCACCTCACTTATAGGATAGGTCATTATTATAATGGATTTGTTAAATTTGAATGCAATGATAGATATCATTGTATACGAATAACGATTCTGAACGGAGTTCATATGTTTGTCTAGGATATAATACATTGTTATTTATAAACATTGTAAAAAGTATATTTTATTTTGAAACGATAAATATATTTTTCAATTAGGATGGGTTGGCAGTTGCATACAGCGATATAGTTTGTCAGTCTAGAACATTTTACATTATATTATATTTTACATGTAATTTTATGTCAATATTCGCTGTTCAAACGCTTATAAAAAAGAATTGTGCTTATGGATTTTAATAATTTTTGAATGATATTAAGAACTACTTCTGTGGAATCTTCGATTAAATTTTCAAGTATTTTGTAGTAGACAAATTTTTTTTATCACTGATTATAAATATAAAATGTAAAAAAATCGAATATTTTAAATGCCTATAAGTGGCTTAAAAATCAATATAATATTTTGAAAAAAATATTGCATAAAAGAAATACCAATATTAAAAGCTGGTAGAAATTTCAAAAATCTGCGACTTATACTTTTTGAATTATAACTTATATTTAAAATCGTCTGAGAATAAATCGCTATTGTAGGCAATTTCGTAAATATTTAAATTTCAAACAGTCATACAATTTTTTCCTCTTAGTCCGGTAGAATTTTTTTTAAAGATTTTTGAAGAGTAGCTCACAGATAACCTAGTGTTAAAATTTTGAACCTTAAGTATGAACAAAAAAAATTTTATGAATTTTTATCCGCAAAATAACTTGCAAATTATCGTGATTTTTACACATTTTATAGAAATTTGAGCATTAAGGGCTTATAAAAAAAAATTGAGTTAACCGATCACCGATATTTTTTAGTTACAATAAGTTTAACTTATTATAAACCTAGTATAAAATTTTCAAAAGTTTTTGCTCAACCAATTAAATTTTATAGATGTTTAAAAACAAAATTTTTACAAAAATCGAAAATTTAAATTGTCTATAAATAAGTCAAAATATGTCAAAATACTTTGAAATCTTAACCATGTATAGAGAACGTCAATATAAAGATTTGGTGAAAATTTCAAGTTGTTGCGGTTTTTTATTTTTGAGTTAGAGCATTTTAAAAAAAACCAATATCTTTGTCAGTCTAGAATATTATACATTATATTATATTTTACATGTAATTTTATGTCAATATTCGCTGTTCAAACGCTTATAAAAAAGAATTGTGCCTATGGATTTTAATAATTTTTGAATGACATTAAGAACTACTTCTGTGGAATCTTCGATTAAATTTTCAAGTATTTTGTAGTAGCCAAATTTTTTTTTATCACTGATTATAAATATAAAATGTAAAAAAATCGAATATTTTAAATGCCTATAAGTGGCTTAAAAATCAATATAATATTTTGAAAAAAATATTGCATAAAAGAAATACCAATATTAAAAGCTGGTAGAAATTTCAAAAATCTGCGACTTATACTTTTTGAATTATAACTTATATTTAAAATCGTCTGAGAATAAATCGCTATTGTAGGCAATTTCGTAAATATTTAAATTTCAAACAGTCATACAATTTTTTCCTCTTAGTCCGGTAGAATTTTTTTTAAAGATTTTTGAAGAGTAGCTCACAGATAACCTAGTGTTAAAATTTTGAACCTTAAGTATGAACAAAAAAAATTTTATGAATTTTTATCCGCAAAATAACTTGCAAATTATCGTGATTTTTACACATTTTATAGAAATTTGAGCATTAAGGGCTTATAAAAAAAAATTGAGTTAACCGATCACCGATATTTTTTAGTTACAATAAGTTTAACTTATTATAAACCTAGTATAAAATTTTCAAGAGTTTTTGCTCAACCAATTAAATTTTATAGATGTTTAAAAACAAAATTTTTACAAAAATCGAAAATTTAAATTGTCTATAAATAAGTCAAAATATGTCAAAATACTTTGAAATCTTAACCATGTATAGAGAACGTCAATATAAAGATTTGGTGAAAATTTCAAGTTGTTGCGGTTTTTCATTTTTGAGTTAGAGCATTTTAAAAAAAACCGATATCTTTGTCAGTCTAGAATATTTACAGTATATTATATTTTACATGTAATTTTTTGTCAATATTCGCTGTTCAAACGCTTATAAAAAAAAATTGTGCCTATGGATTTTAATAATTTTTGAATGACTTTAAGAACTACTTCTGTGGAATCTTCTATTAAATTTTCAAGTATTTTGTACGAGCCAAATTTTTTTTATCACCGATTATAAAAAAAAAATGTAAAAAAATCGAATATTTTAAATGCCTATAAGTGGCTTAAAAATCAATATAATATTTTGAAAAAAATATGACATAAAGGAAATACCAATCTTAACAGCTGGTAGAAATTTCAAAAATCTGCGACTTATACTTTTTGAATTATAAAAAATATTTAAAATCGTTTGAGAATAAATCGCTATTTTATGCAATTTCGTAAATATTTAAATTTCAAACAGTCATAAAATTTTTTCCTCTAATTCCGGTAGAAATTTTTTTAAAGATTTTTGAAGAGTAGCTTATACATAACCTCGTGTTAAAATTTTGAACCTTAAGTATGAACAGAAAAAATTTTATGAATTTTTAACTACAAAAAAACTTGCAAATTATCGTGATTTTTACACATTTTATACAAATTTGAGCATTAAGGGCTTATAAAAAAAAATTGAGTTAACCGATCACCGATATTTTTTAGTTACGATAAGTTTAACTTATTATAAACCTAGTATAAAATTTTCAAGAGTTTTTGCTCAACCAATTAAATTTTATAGATGTTTAAAAACAAAATACTTAAAAAAATTTAAAATTTCAATTGTCTATAAATAGCTCAATAAAAGTCAAAATAGTTTGAAAATTGAATGGTGTATAGAGAACGCTAATCTAAACATTTGGTGAAAATTTCAAGTATTTACATCGATTAGTTTTTGAGTTATAGCAATATAAAAAATTTGATTATGTCGAAAACTGGTTTTGCGTAAAAACTCCCGTTTTTCCCAAATTTTTTTATGGTTTTTCCCGTCGCATTTAAATTTTTTTAAAATTTAAATTTAAATTTTTTACTTTTGACCCCCCAAAGTACCAAATAGATTCACTTTCCTTTCAGAAAAGTTGCTACATAAGGCAATCGAAGCATTTTTACTGCCCCAAATCGTGTCGACAGACACAAAAAAAAAAAAAAAAACACACATCATTGTAAAATCAATACATTCTTCACTCTGTTCAGAATCTAAAATGAGCAATCTATCATTTTTTTACCATGATTTTATATGAAAAGTATGAATTTGAAATAAATTGAGAATAACTATATATTTTTATAAAAAAAAAATAATAATGGTGCTCGTATTTATTTTCCATCCAGGGGGCTTAATTAATCTTAAAAATTACCAGTATGCGTTAGCTTAACTAGTAAAATTATTAATTTGTAATAACAATTTATACTAAACATAACGTCAACTAAAAAATCAAACGTTGTAGATCAACTTGATTTTAGTTTAATAAATTATTTAGAACCCTATGATAAATATATTTCCATTATATACATTACCATTTTAAACTTTGAATATTTTGTTCATAATTCTCATTATATCTCCACAATCGTTTCTATTGTTACAAATATTTCCATGTACTGTTGTTGATTTATATTTATATTTACTCATATATCAATAATAATATAATGGAATATAATAATTGATTGTGTTTTGAAAGCAGTTAATTAAACAATATTACGTTTTAAGTTGTATATTATTCAAAACATAATGCTTAAAACTTAAAAACTAATATCATTTTCACAAAGTGAATTTTCAATTTTACTTTTAACAAACGACAGTTACTTGAATTAAAAAAAAAATATGTATTAAGAAAAACGATGTATTTTATCTAAACAATAATGTATTTGAAGTGAAATTTAAAGGAACACTTAGTTTGTTAAAGTATGATTATTTTAAATCAACAAGAGTTTAATTTGAAAAATGTACTATGTAACTATAATTTATTTTTTTGAAAGTAAAAATTAAAGAAATATGTCAACTAAACTAATATATTTTCAAAATTAACAAACAAATTATATGACTTGACAACAAGAAACCTACGTAAAACATTTAAATACAATTTTACTTTAAATTAAATTCTACAACATTAAATATGATAAATATTTATTTTTAATTGTTATCTTTTTTATAAATAAAACATTTTAAATTTATCACTTTGCATTATATTTTTAAATTTCAGATTGCTTAAAACAATAGGATTAAAAATCTTAGTTATACTACGATTTTATCTTTGATATATTGTCTCTAATAATTATAAAATGTTTCAGTTTTGATTACAGTTAAGACAATTCGACTAATTCTTTGTATATTACAAATTCGAATTATATGTAAAACTTATGCTCAATGAAATCTATTTAAGAGTTTTTTTTTCTATACTTATGAATTAATTACCATAAACAGAATAATTAATAGCGTCCAAACTCTTTTATATAGCTATTTTATTTCAATAAATAATTAGTATTGGTTTTTGTAATACACTTATTTATTAATTATTATTATTACTCCTTTTTTTAATAACACAATTATTATACACATATTACATATAATACCAAATGGTTAATTGTCTTTTTTTTTTAAATACACATTGTATATATTAATATTACTTGTCCCACAGCTTCCAAATCTAGCAAGCCTATATATCACAATGGAAGTCTATCATTGTGTTTATCAAACATCTCTATGAAGTGCGGTTTATTAACCACTGAATACGATAGAGTGATATAGTCATTGGAAATTAAGAATTTTTATCCCAGTCGGTTCTTGACAGTTTTATTTTTATAAACTATCGTCTCTAGATCTTATTGTCTGAGTGGTCCCTGACAAGCGTTAACTGTTTAATATTATTCATGTTAGTCATACATTTTTTTGTGTAACGTTTGAAGATTTATTAGACAATAACAAACTATAGTTGTAATTTTTTAGCGGAATTTTATAAAATACAAAGAAAAAAGTATTCCATATTTATTACTGCTCAAGTGAAACATATATATATATATTCCACTTTTGGATATTGAAAACATAACGATTTTACAAATAATGCGTGAATAAAATTCTCAAAAAAGAATTTATTAATAACTTCGGAAAATAAATCAATGATAATGAACTCAAATTAACTATAGTATTGTACATAATAATTTGAATATATTTATTCCCAATAATAAACGCCAAAAAGAATATATGAAACTAGGGATAAGGTTCTTTTAGTGATTGGTGATCTAGTGCCTTCCCCCATTATTGTACCTGTTTTGCCAAAAATATTTGAAAATATCACTTAAAATGGCTATAATGAAAATCAACTTATCCATTGAATTATTATATATTTTGTAAAATTATTTGTTTATTTAATTATAATGTCTCTTTAAGATATTGGATGTTAAATGCTTTATCTCACACGTCATAATTGTTAATTTTCGCCTCATTTATATTTTTCAATGATATTTGTTTTAATTAATACCGTAAATCATATAAAAAAATCAATATAAGGTAATAAAAAATTGTATAACATTTGGGTATAGTATCACTAATACTATCACGTAAATGAAATTTACACTTGTTGTCTGACGTCAGACTTAATATATGTCATTGATACGGATTTTAATATCATATGTGATGCAGTTCATGTTTATTTTCCGTTAAACATCAAAATTCCATTCAAGCAATGTTTTATGTATTTATTCTGTATTTATATATTAATACATAAATTATCTTAATGATAATAGTAATAATTTAATTAACAAAAATATAATAAATTTTAGTTTGAACAATTATTAACTAGATATTTTGAATAATGAAGTAAAAAATGATAACTAATTCCATAATTATATTATGTTTTCACAATATTTTTTGATTTATCTATTATATCTATTTATTTTACCAACAACAGAAAAAATAAAAGAATAAAAATAAAAATAAATAAATTGTAGTTTACAATTTATTGCAAAAATCAAAAAAAGAAATAGGTAATCTAAAAAAAAAAAAAAATTATTAATAGTTGCATGAAATTATTAGATCAATGAATATTCAAATCTGTATTTTGACAAAAGTTATTTTTTTTAATAATTTAAAGTTATTTTGCTTAAATAATGTCATAATAATTTGAAATGTTTTATTAAAAGATAATCGTTTGATATTTACTCGTAGAATTGCTCATTTTCTTTTGAATATTGTGCAATGTTGTATTTTATGTGTGTAACCGAATAGATAAGAATAGGTTCATCCTACATTCTAGTGCTCTTGATACCCGGGTACTCGGGTACTACCCGGGTACCCGGGTAACCGGGTTTTACGGGTTTTACCCGATTTACACATTTCGGGTACCCGTTATGAATTGGGTACCCGATTTACACATTTCGGGTACCCGTTATGAATTGGGTACCCGTTATGGATCGGGTACCCGTTATGATTTGTATAATCATTACTAGAGCTGGGATTTGTATGTAAATACATATTTTTTTTAAAACATGATTAATTACTTAACTATTTTAAATGATAAATTCGTTTAACATGATTTACAATAAATTAAGAAAAATTTAATTTTACATATTTTTACATATTCTGTAAATTTTGACAACAATTCCAATATGTATTTATAATTCGGTAATAGTAAAAGTGTAGGTATATAAGAATATGAAAGTATTAATAACTAGACTTTAGTTTATCTTATCTGTTTTTGTTCGATAACCATAGCTTAATGATCTTAGGTATATTAAGTTATGTATATTTTAGATTATATTTTTATAGATAATTTTTATATTTTCTTAGATATTTTTTATTCGAATAATTGTGTAATGTATAATTTAATACTGATTACCTCTTAGGAGTTAAGACTTAGATAAACCGTTTACGTACATCAAAAACCATCGGGTACCCGAACATTTTGGGTAATGGGTACCACTACCGGATAACGGGTATTACTCACATCAAATCAAGAGCACTACTACATCCATACAAATTATCATAATATCAACATACAAAATGGGATAGTCGAATAGTACTTATTACCTACAAATAAATAGATGAATTGCACTTGGATTGAAAAAAGGTCATGGTCCAACTGCACTCGGGTAAAATGCAGGTAGTGGTCGAACTACACTCGTTCAAAAAAAGAATTAAATGGAAACCCGTTAAAAATATTACGAATCTTATCTCTCTGTTGAAGAACGCTACGGCGTACTTATTTCATAGCATTATTTATTTATTTTTTTTATTAACTTCTAATTATAAAAATTACTGCAGCTCAACAATTACAATTAATTGAGATAAACAATGTCAAATCAGAGAACAGGAATAAAAACAAAAAAAATTACATAAAATAGATAAAAATAAAAAAAATAAAAATAATAAAATAAATAAATAAATACATTTGTTGAATTAGCTAAATGAAGATCAAATTAAGAATCCAGCATTTTGAATAAAATTTAAAATAATAAAAACAATGGCTCTTGAAAAGGAGTTTAGAATTATCTGTGAATCTACTGACAAGATATTATTCTTGTGTAAGTAACTCTAATCAGGAACTACGGAGTGGAATTTTATTACCGGAAAATATTATTTATGAATACATATGTGCATATTACAGCAATTAGATAATTCTCAAGCCCGTTCGGATTACCACGTCTTTCGGATTAGCCTGTGTTCGGATTATCGAGACCCTACTGTATATTGAAATACTTTTTTGAGCCCAAGTGCAGTTCGACCGCTACCTGCTTTTTACCCGAGTGCAATTTGACCATTACCTTTTTTAAACCCAAGTGCAGTTTGACTAAAATAAGTGCAATTCGACCATACAATACCCATACAAGAGATGATATTAGGATGAGAGTAAAGAGTACTGCTTAAAATCGATTATCGATTATAATAATTTATCATTGCTTATAAATTTAAAAAATAACTCTGTGCTATTTCTATTTCCTCTACTTCACATATTTCTTGTATTTTATTCACGTTTCAGTGGTACTTTTTTTTAAAGTGTTTCGATTATTTTGTTGTGCGCATCCATAGGGATGCGCAGACCTGAATTTCAGGAAATGCCTACTATACTTTTGGGCCCAATCTTAAAAAATTGTTTTGGTATATTTAATAAACTATAATGCATAGATAAGTAAAAAAAAACCTTAATTTAAATTTTTTATTTAATGTTATAACAAATATGGTATATTAGTTAAATGAATGATTTTTCATTTTTTCGTATATTTTTCTCGGATAGCTTCAATAATTTATTATTTGAACTTTAGTAGTTGATTGTAGCTGTTATACTATCATAAGTTTTGCACAAAAATTTCAAAAATTAAATTAAATTTTTTGTTTTATGAAACATAATTTATTTTTTACCAAACGTTTTACAATAAATTACACTTAATTTGGGCAACATCAGTTAAAATACCGGACCCTTATTCTAAGATTTAAATCGTAGAGTTTCCATACAACATTTACATCCAGTATCCTTTGTGTGCATCATGTCGTTTTCAACTAATCGGTAACTATCCAATTACATCCATCAAACTACCAAGGCTACCTTACTTTCAATTTTCTACATAAATTGATTTGTTAACATTATTTTTTTAAAACAAATTTTTTTAATCTTGTTTTAATTTCACATGTGTTATGTTATGTATTTCAAATATTAACAGAGAATTTACATATAAAATATAATAAGATGTTAAAAGTAATAACGTCTGAAGCATATTTTGTTTACACAGCAATCCGATTAATGACTTAAAGCTCTTTCAAAATGTTTATTTTACTAAAAAAATAATACGTCATTATTAGGATTTTCTAAATATTATTATGTCATCTATTATTTAAAAATACGTTTTTATGTAAAAATAGGTATTTGATGATATGACGTAATACATACATTTGAAACTACATAAATTGTGTTGTAGGATGAACAATTTTAAATCTTGTTAGGGTTCGGTTATTAATGTTTTAATTTTAATTTTTTTCATAGTTTTACTGAAATTACATTTACAATTTGGCTATACACGCATCCACATTGTGTTTAGTTAACGGGCACGCTATAGGTGTAGCTACGCGTTATTTTTTTTGTTGAAATAATATATTAAAATATTTTATTATTTTCTAATATTACTCGAATTTAAAAATATATATTCATATATAAGGAGTGTTTATTATTAGAAAATTATTAAAAAAAAAAAAAAAAAAAATTAGAAAATCAGTCACGTAAGTTAACATTATTGGTTAATGAGTATGTACGTGTCTGATTTTTTTAATGAAGTTTGATTTCTGTTTGATTAATGATTTATAAGTGATTAGAGAAAAACGTGAGAACACATACTTAATTGGAACAATGTGAGTTGGAGTCCGGATATTGAATTTAGTTAAATAAGGAGCATGTCAAATAAATTAATTTGATTGAGTAGAAAATATTCAAACAACGGATGTGTAATATTGTTAGAAAAACTTGAAATAAGTTACAATGTATAAACGTTGGAAAACAGCTTATCATTATTAGCTTATTATTAATGTTGTGCTTAATGAATGAAGGGTACAATCAAAAACTCATAATTTGCACGTTATACACCTTACTACTGGCTACAGATCTTCGAATCCTTGAATTAATATAATTATATGAAATGTGAGCATATATATATATATATATATAATTACCGCAGGAGTAGTCCATGGAACATTTGATTGATTATTATACGAGCTGAGTTAGTATCTTTGGATAGAAATATGTCACTGAAAACCGGTGTCAACCTACATTATTGTACAATATACAAAATGGTACATATATATATATTAGACATATACCATGGGTAACTGAACACTGCAGCTCATTGTCCCATTCACAATTTAAAATTAGTATGATAAAAAAACTGAACACAATAACGTTGACCACAGTGCCACTCGAGAAATACGGGTTGATATAAAAAGTAGTGTAAGAGTACAAAAACAAAATTGCAATCCAAGCCCGCAATTCTCAAACCATAAAAGAAAGGTAATTGTAAACTGCGACCAACACCAAGTATTAAACAATAAAATGTATACAAGATTATTCCCTTTACCGTACGATGTAATATGTCTTAATTTGTGCGTTGATGTTTTAGACAAATTTCAGATTTTTTAATCGGAGTATATGTTAACTATTTTGCTGTGCCGCTGTTCTTAAAATATTGAGAACATAATGTATTTCACATATATTTACAAGACATGGATAAAATATACAAACCTAAATCCGAAAAATGCGATATTTTTACCATGTATAGTTTCTTAAATGCTTCAAACAATTCATAACGTGTACATACTTTCAGCTCACATTCCATTTATTTTAAGTGTTTGGCAATCGTCGCTTCATCCCGGAAATTGAAAACGATATCTTATTATAAACATCAGGTCCCCAGATTTTAAATTCATAGCGTTTTCGAAAGTATTACAGTGAGTCGTAATTAATCATGCATGTTTGGACATAGAACTTACAACGAAAAAGATTGTTCGGGTGCATTTATATCCGTATAAGATGAAAAATATAAATTTTTATGAGAACAATTGTTGCATCGTATGGCATTTAAAATTAAAACGAGTAGGTACCACTTATAGAACATTTTTGTATAGTTTGACAGTGATGTGATACAGTACCCTCAACCTACAGTACTTTCATATTACAGAGTACAGGCGTATCATTTTTAATGAAATCGATTTTAATGAAATGTAGTGTACAGTGACGATTGTATCCATACACTTCATTATAAGGTTTTGGTATTGCATGATGGTCCGAAAGAAAAATAGGTATTAAAGTTGACTTATAAATTATTTTCATTATTTTTTAGAAAAATATAATATAATTCGTTATCTTGTTGAGTACTAAATTATGTTTAATGTAAACGTTTCCTGCAACATGTAAATTAACGTCAATTATAAAGCAGTTCACCACGTTACCAATAAATATTAAAAATCGTAACTCGTAGAAACTAAATTATTTATTTTGACACACATACTTTATTAAATATAGAATATTTAAATTATCATATAACGATTCCTACAAATAGTTATAAATTTGTTTTGAATTTCCTTTAGCCATGGATAAAACATAGTAGAAGAATAAAACAATTAATAATAGTATTTTATTTTGAAATTGGTCAGATCTACTCCAGGATTTTATAAAAAGTGTTAAGAATACTCGTAGTACAAATTTTGCGAACTACTGGTGTAGAATATAGATATTTGAGGGAAATTTTGAATAACTGTACCAGTGAGAGAGGCTCAAGTATTCGATAGTGTTATTGCAAATGTTCAAATCATAATCATAAATTATACCAGATTGGGCTTACGCGATCACGTATGCAAGACTACTAGGTTTTTGTTTTCGATCCATCTCTTCTGCACACAATATGTTTTTAAGACGAAGCCCATGTCATTGGAAGATAACACGCTTTGATTGTGAATATGTCACCACCACTGCAGTTAGTGATAAATATTAATATGAGGCTGCGAACAAATTGCCATCTATAATTGAAATGTCAACATTGAAAACTCCATCGACGAAAATACCTTGTGTAAGATTCTGTTTTGCTTTTTTAGTGATAAAAAAAAAAAAATTATGTATTTTTTTTAAAAAGTACACATTCAAACCACCGAAATTTTATACTTGATAATATATCGATTGCAATAATTGCAATTCAATTATTGAAAGCGGTCATAAATATATATATATATATATATATATATATCATTGTTCCTTGGAAATATCACGTTGAAACTATATTCTTGGAGTCATTGGTGCAAAAGGTGAGAAAAAAAAATATTAATAGAATACGAGTATAATATAACAATCCGAACAAAATAAACTGATGATAATTACACCTGCAGGGCACTTAGTCTCATTTTCTTATATCCATATAATGCAAAAACGGATTTAGAACTTGTTTAAGGATGGATGAACAGGATTATTATTATTATTATTTTAGAAAATTATATAATACTATTACTTATTATCATGAAACATGCTATTGATACATTGATATATATATATATATAGTATTATAGTATATATAGTACATAATATTCGATAGTAAATATTTATAAATATTTATTATATCAATCGTCACGACGCCTCCTCCTTGCACCATATAAATCTCTATTATTATTTCGCATTTTCAATCAATAATAAATAATTTCAGTAATTGAAGAATAATTCTGAGATGCGTTCATTTACTTTAATAATTATATGGTAACACAGGACTTTAAGTATACTGAGTTTCCATTAAATTAGAACTAGTAAACTTTTTTAATACAAAATAAAATAAAACACTGATTAAAATATAAAATAATTTTCATATTATCTAGTTAATTTTATCGTAATAACATAACAATTATAATTTTGATTTTACCTTAATGGAATATATTAAAAAATAAATCTAAAAATAAAATAGTTGAATCTTATGAAACTTTTAAATACAAAGGTTATTTTTTTAATCAACTTTGATAAATAAACTTTTTTTCTACCTCAAAAATTGACTGAATTACGGCAATCCTAAGTTTTAACAAAAAATAAAAATTTCTAAACTTTTCAATGTTCTGTATTTTATCATTATACTATTATTGTTGGTTGGAAATCGTTAATTTATACTAAATTTAAACTTAATTATAAAAAATGTTTACATTATTTAAATAACCTTTAAACGCATGCCCTTTCATTTATATTGCTTCCAACCAAAAATAATAGTACATATAATGATAAAATACAGAACATTGAAAAGTTTAGAAATTTTTATTTTTTGTTAAAACTTAGGATTGCCGTAATTCAGTCAATTTTTGAGGTAGAAAAAAAGTTTATTTATCAAAGTTGATTAAAAAAATAGTTCTATTGAAATCTGGTGTTGAAAATAGGTGTTGCCATTTAAAAAAATTTAAGTTTTGTTGCGCATGTGCACAAATAAAGGCTTAAAAATTCAAAAATGATCACAAAATGTGTATTTTAGTATGACCTAGCTCCTCGAAAAAACTCCAATTCAATCTGAGGTCCCTGAACTGAAATATTACGTGTTACTATTTGAGTGAAACACACTGTATATGTATAAAAATTAATTTTGATTTTAAATAAAAAATATTGTTTGTACATTTGAGGAACCTATGATTTGTTGACAACTGAATATGGCGTTAATCCCAAACGTCTGTAATAAGAATTTAAACAAGTATATACATTTTTCTCACAAATTTTCCTTCCCGCAATCAGTTTTTAATTTTTTAAAAAATATAATATTTTTCGTCCTTTATACACACGTAGCCGTTATATTGACTTGTGTTTTATGATAAGAAAATTTTCAGGAATAATATAATGGTTTTTGTACAATCGTCTTTTTTTTGCAAACAAAAAGAAGAAAAGAAAAACAATTTTTTTCAAAACAAATACTTCAGTGGTCTGCTTTAGGCGTCTAAAAAAAAAAGATAATGAGCTGTAAGTGATTATAATAAACTATAATATACATAGTGTTTGTAGTAATCGGCTTATTATGTGTATTAATTCGAAAAAATAAACAACAATCTTTGTTGAAAACGAATTTTATTGTAAATAAACAAATAATTTACATAAGTTCTCCCATGAAAATCATAATGTCTGCGTTCGCGCTTATAAAGTAGTTTAAACGGGGGAAAAAAACGTGATAAGCTTTGTTGGGCATAGAAGTTAGACTCGATTTTTCAATCTTTCGTAATATCTGTGAACTAAATAATAAACGAACTTACCTATATAAAATGAAAAACGTCTACGCATATAAAAGGGTCTATGATTAATGTCCGCGTTAATTGCTATTATCGTTGCGACCTCTTGTGAAATGGAAAAAGTGTGTACACGTAAATATAATGTTTTTTTTTAAATTATGTTTGGATATAACATTTACACAGCATTTTCGTGGGCTGTTAAAAACGTGACGAAATAAAACCATTATTATATATTGTTGTTGATAAAATGACAAAAACATATTCATATGCAAATGAATTAAATTCGAATGGCAAATTACAAATTTAAGTTTTTTGTTTTTCTGAGACCATCGGAAAACTATTTTTCAATGGAACATAATATTATGCAGAAGCTGATCTGTCAGTGTAGTGATTGTTTAACGCTACAGAAAATCTTTCATGTCCTCAATTTTGAGTGTTATTCGTTTTTTACCGTGTTCATCGGTGTTTTCTTGCCATTTCGCGAAATTCATATCGCCCATCGCCGATGCATAGTTCAACGTTTGTTTCACGTCTTATAATATTTACATTTATACGTATACGTTGTTTCAATATTTGTATTTCTTTGCAATCATTATCTTATAAATCCAACGGTAAAGGTTAAAGTGAAAACCGTGTGTTAAAATATAATATTAAAACTCGTAAACATTGTATGTTATATTAATGAAAAACTCGTTTCGACATAATATGCCTAATAATACCTATATATATATATAATATAATATAGTAAACACACTTACGTACGTAGACACATAAAGTATATAAAAATTACTTTATAAACATTGTGTGTGTACAAGAAAAGTCTAAAAGCAGTTAAAACAATGAAAAAAAAAAAAAAATTAAAATTAAAAATGATAAACTTGTTATATTTGGAGATCAACATGAGGTGCGTCCC
This sequence comes from Sipha maydis, assembly GCA_034509805.1. Taxonomy (NCBI): domain Eukaryota; kingdom Metazoa; phylum Arthropoda; class Insecta; order Hemiptera; family Aphididae; genus Sipha; species Sipha maydis. Next base: position 38,744 of record JASXSY010002693.1, read on the forward strand.
GAAATGAGGTATACACAAATTTTGCCCGGAGTCTTGTGGACGCTATTGTTGTGTTTCATTTCAATGTGGTACTTGAAATGTACTTTAAAGCAATCAAAAGGAGTAAAATTATGAACAATTAATCAAATTATTTCCATAAAATTGGTCGTCAAATAATATAACAATACAATACTAAACGATAAAGGGTTGGTATTTTTAAAACATTTAGTACATCAAGTAGAAATATAAGAAATAAACTGGGCAATTGCGTTATTTTATAGTTTTTATTTTCGTACTCACTATACAACGACATAATATGTCTATATCTAATACGTATATGTATCAATTATTTTTTTTGTGAGATAATTTTGTTTTAGATAAGAATAAAATAATAAAGTGTTAAATAATTGTATACATTTATGTTTTAGATTATTAACATATTTAAATTTCCAAATTTTGTTTTCATTTAATTTGGATTTCTATGTTAACATTATATTTGTTAAAATTTAATTCTCAGGTCAAAAGTCGAACGACAGTTTTTTATATTCCTAAATACAAATGTATTATACATTATGTCCACTAAACTGTCGTATAATAGTAAGACACAAATCATGTGTACCTTCTTTTTCGAGAATCATTTCTCATGATACTTAATGTCAAACCAACTCCTCGCTTCATGGAGTGTATATATATATATATGGATACAAAATATTCAACACACACACACACACGTAGTTTACAGTAAATATACTGTGGACTCGTAATAATTCGAAATTTAACTGAGATAAAAATAATTCTACATTAAGTATTGAAAGTGCTAGAAATTTAAATAAAAGCAAAAGCAAATATAAACAAAACAAAAAAAATCAAATTTAAACTTCGAGTCTTATTGCAAAGTAAAATGATTTTAAGTTAATGAAATACGTATATAAGTATTACGTTTTCATACAAACGTAATATATTATGAATATGAGTAAAAATATTAATAATTTAGTTTTCGTTTTTGAGGGAAGTCTTATTCAAACGAAAATAGAACAATTCGCACGTGTGATGCATGTCAAAAGCCGATGATTTGGACGAGAATGCTGATGTTAATGTAGAGTTTTTATAAATAGTTACTTAGTGCTATAATATGTGACAATTGTAACGTATTGTACATTACTTGTAAAAATCTTATTTTCGAGATAACAAGCTAAATTGCATTGTTCTCCAAGGATTTCAAAGTTATACAAGTGCATAAGAAATAAAATCAAATAATTTTAGTTTTTTTTAGTTCGTTTCGAGTCTTCTGTTGGTACAAGATTTGACTGTATACACAATGCGAAAAGCGTGAAAAAATAAAATAAAACTTTGCGTTCTGGATGATCGCATAAAATAACCGGATGTTGTGTACTCACGCGCGCGCGCGCCACACACACACACGCACAAACACACACACACACACACACACACACACACACACATACACACGCGCAAACACACACACACACACACACACACACACACACACACACATGTTCACGCGCGTGTACGTGATGACCGGTAATCTGCGAGTATATTTTCGATATGCAAACGAGTATAATTCTAGAAATGTGTGTATGCGTACACGTATACAGAGTCTTCTAGGAAAACGGAAACATTTTAAATAACTCTCAAAGAATTAAAAAAAAAAAATGTATCTACATAATTTATTTATTGAAAACAGAATCTCCATTAAAAGATTTTACGATTCCAAAAGTTAAAAACATCATGTTTTAAAAAATAAGTCGTCCGTAAGATGGTGTACATCAGTAAGCATTCATTTTTAGGATACACTAACAAATTGTGAACAAAACCGAAATCGTCTTTATAATCTTTTCGTTGAACCGTTACCACAATTGGTGGCTCGACGGCTTCGGCTCCTGCAAGATTTTTAAGGTATTGGATAGAGCCGTGCACACTGTTAACGTTAAATTTCTGTAAACACATTTTTTTTCTTTTTTCTATTACTTCTTTGAGAATTATTTCAATTTTTTCTATCTTCTTGTAAGATCCTATGTACATATTTATAAATATAATATTATATATATATATATCGGTCTATCACGGTCCCCGGGTCGGCTGCGGGCAGATGAGGAAGTGGCGAAGGCGGCGGCGGTGCGCACAATGAACGATTTAACCAGATTGCGAGATGTCGTAACATCCATTTTTTAAGCTAAGCCATCTCTCTTCGGGGCTCATGTTTTGCCTCTTTGGCAACGTCGCGCCGCCGCCGCCACCTCAGTCGGCCGCCGTTGGTGGCAGCCGTGGCGGATACGCGGCCCGGTCGATATTTGCCGTTGCTCGATATTATATTCTCCACGTCCGCGTACCCACACGCGTGTTGGCAGACGAGAGCAGCTCCTCGATGCGAAATCCGCTAATTATGCGTTTCATACGAGTGGCACGTATCGAAAATGTGGTGTACGTTTTCATGTGTCACATCGTTATTCCGTACATTTCTATTCGATCTCCGAACGGTTTTTTTTTTTTTTTATATTTTTCCGTTTTTTCACGACCTCTCGCCGCGCTCGAGATTACCTGTGCGGCACCGTACAAATCGGTGCAATAGTGCACAGACGTATGGGTGATTAATTAAACGCGCGTGTCCGTATTATTCAACTCCACCCTCATTCGTTACACGTATCTAACAGCGAGGGTTAACCGGCAAAGTTAAAAGGATCTACGGGGTAGGCGAGTGAGGGCTTGTTTTGCGGAAAGAAAAGGAAGGAAGGATTGTAGTGTTGCGAAAAAATTGTAACATTTTTTTCCCCGACCGCCTTGAAAACGAAATAACTGCCAGACCGGAGAAGAAAAAATTGTTTGTACGCTTGCCCTACTTTTCTCAAACGGTGCTCTTCATCACACGCGCATCTACGTAAATTAAAAATTTGATACTACCCGTAGCTTTTGCCGTGCTGCTCTGGTAACTGCTCGATTAATAATGCTCGGAAGTTTGTACAACATTCTCTCTCTCTCTCTATCTCTATATCTCTCTTCCACTTTCTCCCACGAAAACATTTTCCATAGTCTCATTAAGGGTAAAAAACCGTCATGGGGTAATAGATTTTATAAATCATGTACGAAAATTCTCGCTTTACCGTCGGGAGAGAAAATAGTTTCGTGTAATTTCCAGCATTTCCATCAATTTATATATACGACAAACTGCGAGCATATAATTAACTTAGGTTAAATCGGCACAAACCTGTCAACTCATTTATTCACCACTCCGTTGTGTATAAGTAAATTCGAATTTATATCAATACGTTGTTTTCTTTTTAGCTCAAATTATTTTAATACTTGCCTATTATTTATTTTTATTTTGCCGTTAAAGAAAAAAAAAAAAATGCCATAAATAACAGCGTGCATTTGTTAACAAAAATGTTAAATTAAAAAATAATAAAATCAAAGTCACAGCGTGTAAATAATTAGAACCATAGTTAATTTTATTAAAATTATTTCTTGCTCGTTATCTTACCATTTTAAAATAACTAAAACCAATTAATTTGTTTTAACAAGTAGCACTATTAAAAATGTAATACATTTTATTCCCAAGTGAGGTTTATTGCATACATTTTAGATTTATTTAATCATTTTTTCCAATGATATTTTTAAAGTTCTTCTCTGAATAGCTTCTTTGAATTTAACATATTTGCTTAAATTACTATAGAACAGCTGTAAACATGAAATTGAATAAATAAATTTAATTTGAAAAATTGCGTTTAACAATATGTAGACAAGCTATTTTTGTTTGTCAATGAAAAATTAAAACCATTGTATTATAAAAAACTATCCGGCAAATATACAGTATGGCCATTACCTATTCACTGATTTGTGTGTTTAATGAGTTTCATTGTTGATAATTATTATTATTTACTCTTTATTTTTAGATGAAAGAATTAAAAAACTTGTAATTTAGTGGAAAAGCGTTTTTATTTTATTTAATATACAGTAAGCCGTATATATTTTATAATCACTTGGTTAATATTGTATAAAATATTTGTTAGTTTAAATTGCAGATATCATGAATAAGAAAAGTCTCTCAACAATCTAAAGTATAACTTGCATTCAAGCATCTTAGCAATTAAAATAAGCAATATTATTGAAAAATCCATAAGACCATACGGTTCATATGAACCAGGCCATTGTGGAATAGATGGCAACGAAAAAGTCGACAAAGTAGCTCGAGAAACAGTCAACAACCTCTAACAGAAAAACGCAGATTTTGTTTTATTCCTCACTCATTGACATCCATAGGAATGTCAGCACCTTTTGTACCAATGAATGGGAATCCGAATGGCGATGCACACTTAATCATAAATTAAGAGAAATTAAAAATACTACAGTATACTGGCCTAAAACTCATACATATAATCATAAAGACGAAGTAGTTGTCAACAGACTACGTATCGGTCACTCAATGTTGTCTCATGGACATCTTATGCGCAAAGAAGAACCTGCAATGTGCCAAACCTGCGGAGAACCTCTCACAATCAAACACCTTCTTGTTCAATATCGCAATCACACCGAAGCAAGAAAATGACTGAAAATGCCCGACAACATCTTCGAAGCTCTCAATCCTAACAATGAAAACACCAATAAAATAATATCTTTTCTTAAACAAATTAATATGTGCTACCTAATTTAAACAACTCCTGTACCTTATATATGTAATACTCAGCATTTTTATTATAAACTAATAACCTCAGTAGTTGAAGTTATACCATGAATAAAAAAAAATAATAATTTTTGATTTCGAGTTGCAAAACAATAATAATTACAAATAATATACTGCATCAAGTTACGTATAGATACTTACAGACATAGATATATAGATTCGTATTGTTGTAATGTTTTAAAATAATACTTCTTATTAATACTTATTTTTCTTCTTCAGCTTATCGGTCCATTAAAAGCCATTTTAAAATAATAAAACCAGATAAAAATTAAATGACATTAAATCTATTAATAATTGCCAACATTGCGTAGTATATTATTTTTCTTTCATTTTTTAATTCATTTTTCATTTTTCATTTCAAAAATAATTTTTTAAATAGAAAATTAAAGTAAGTAACTTTGTAATAGTAATATATTTTGTAATAAATGAATATCATATATATCATATAAATCATCATATACAAAATGTTGAAAAATAAATTATGCATTTTATTATTTGTTGATTAAAATTAATTGTAAGAAATTCAATTGAACTTTTCGACATTTTTTTTTGCTTAAATTCTTCTAAAGAAAGATTTTTAATTGTATTCAAAATTGAAACTGTAATTGACAGAAAAGTTAGGCGCAGTATAAATATATATATATTTTTTTTTTTTTAAATTTTTATAAATATATTTTACATTTTATAATTTGTTTTTTCTTTTAAAATGTAAATGATGATTTATGTTAAACCTTTTTAAACTTTACCTAGTTTTATTATTTTCATAAATGTTTTAGATTCTGAACGGAGTGATGGAATCTATTGGTTTTACAATGATGTGTGTTTTTTTTTTATTTATTTTTTTTTTTTTGTGTCTGACGACACCTTTTTTGGCAGTAAAAATGCTTCGATTTGCTTATGTAGCAACTTTTCTGAAAGGAAAGTGAATCTAGTTGGTACTTTGGCTAAAATCCAACTTTTCAATACTTTTTAAAAAAATCGAAAAAAACGATAAAAAAATTACGAAAAAACGGGAAATTTTACGTAAAATCACGTTTTCGACAAAATCAAGTTTTTTATTTTGCTATAACTCAAAAACTAATCGATGTAAATACTTGAAATTTTCACCAAATGTTAAGATTAGTGTTGTCTATACACCGTTAAATTTTCAAAGTATTTTGAATTTTATTGAGCTATTTATAGACAATTGAAATTTTCAATTTTTTTAAATTTTTTTTTAAAATAACGATAAAATTTTTTTGGCCGGCCAGAAAATCTTGAAAATTTAATACAAGGTTTCTTATAAATTGTTCCTTAACTGATAAAAAAAAATCTAAAATCGTATGTCAAAATTTTTTTTTATAAGTGCTCAAATTTCCAATTTATACGAAATATGTATTTATAGGCTTATAGGTATTTAAAATATTCGATTTTTTACATTTTATTTTTATAATCGGTGATAAAAAAAATTTGGCTCCTACAAAATACTTGAAAATTTAATAGAAGATTCCACAGAAGTAGTTCTTAATGTCATTAAAAAATTATTAAAATCCATAGGCACAATTTTTTTTTTATAAGCGTTTGAACAGCGAATATTGACATAGAATTACATGTAAAATATAATATAATGTATAATATTCTAGACTGACAAATGATATCGGTTTTTTTAAAATGCTCTAACTCAAAAACCAAAAATCGCAACAACTTGAAATATTCACCAAATCTTTATATTGACGTTCTCTATACATGGTTAAGTTTTCAAAGTATTTTGACATATTTTGACTTGTTTATAGACAATTTAAATTTTTGATTTTTCTAAATTTTTCGTTTCAAAATAAAATATACTTATTACAATATTTATAAATATAATTGTATTATATTCTAGACAAACATATCATCTCCGTTCAGAATCGTTTTTCGTATACAATGATACCTATCATTGAATTCAAATTTAACAAATCCATTATAATGACCTATCCTATGAAGAGTCGCACTTCACCCCCAAGTGTACAGCAGAGCGAAGCCCATCCGGTTCTTTTTTTTATAATTTAATTTACATTTGTAATAATATATTTGTTTTTTTTTTTAATAATTATCAAGATAATAGCATGAAAACGACATGTTGTTGAATTAAATATATGGATACTGAATTTTTATATTACAAAATTTCATTCAACTATTACAATGTAATATAATGTCATTATAAAAACGTAGTAAATTTAATATATATTTACATTAACAAAAAATATAAAATTTAATATAAACTATTAACATTGTTGTATATATTCAATATTCTAAAAATCACTGATAATTTTCTTGGGAGACCAGAACATAGCTTATGATATATTTATTTAATATATTTTTTTATTTTAATCATAATGTGATGATTTTAAAAGTTTCAATGCAATACAAAATATTTTTGAAAACATTTATTTTTGCTTGTAAAGGTGACAACTATCTTATGATTAAATATTTATATTCATTATTAATAAAAAAACTATTATTAATTATTATTATTTATTGAAAATGAGTTGACTACTGATATAGTTAAATTATTAGAGTCATTGAATTATTCTGAATAAATCATAGATAAAAGTTGTTGTTTAGTTTTGAACGTATTTTATAATCATGTTAACATAGAAATAGTTACATTTTTTATTCAACATTTTATTTTATTTTTATTTAAGGGCAGTAATTTTTTTTTCCGAATATTGTAGTGTTGTTTATGCGTTTAAGGGTTGGAAATTATAAAATTTGTGCTTATTATAATTATATTGTACTCTACATTTTGTATTTTTTTTTTTATTCGAATAAAACGTATACGTATGGGTGAACTTACGAGAGTCTGTGTAACCTTTTATCTATATGGAAATGTGATAAAATTATTTTTGAAATTAGTCAATATTCTGCAGTATAGAGGTATTTTGATGTAAAATCAAACTCACAGCTTTGTAATTATTAAAGCTTGTCATAAACTAGGAAGTTATTTACATAATTATAAATGATGATGTACTGTTACATTTATTGTTTGTACAAAATGTAGTATGTTAAGTTAACACGTTTACTATAGTTCACAATATATTTAGTACTCCCTTCATAACTCTTAAAAAAATAAAATAAACTTCTGATTTGGTAAAAGTTAAATGTTTAATATCTAATTATACAAACTAATTCAATTTTATGTGACAACGCTCAAATAATACTTGCATTATTTATCTATATATTTAACTTATCTTTACTTATACTGATGAATTTTAGAAGCATTCAATAGATGAAATATTATGTAATTTTGATCGTGTATTTATGTTATAGAGCAGTATAACATCTGTATTGTTAAATATTTACTTATAATATAATTAATCAAAATTTTGACTCAGTCCAATAATTAAATTTCAAATATAGATGAATCGTTCTAAAATTTCCTATTGAATATGTGTTATTTAATCGTTTGAAATTATTGATAGTTGATTATTTTGAAAAAATACAAGATTTATATAAAACTCAGTTTTAAAAATAAGTTATGATATTTTTACTTGCATTTATTTATATTCAATACATTTTGCAAAAAAATTAAATTGATCATTAAAATATTATAAAAAATAAACTAGTATGATTAAGTTACTTTTACGTGAACTTCAATATGATAACTTATGTTCTTCATGGTCAATAGCTGTATGAAACAATAGTTATATTGTTTAGAAAATGCAAGGAAAAAACATAAGATATTTACTTGAAGTTACTTACTTAAAAATTTAAAGAGCATGATGACTGGGCGCATTTCAAGGTACTTTACTCCATGAATATAAAAAAAACAATATAAAACTACATTTTAAAGTAATTTTTTGTTTTATTTGTCTCAGGATTATTGTTTGTATGATCAAGTATTATGTAATTTATAAGTGAGAAATTCAATGAAAAAAAAATTAATACAAAAAATATTATTTTTATACTCGTATAATTAACAGTTAACAATTTTACATGATAAACATGCCTTAATAGTAATAAGATTACAACTTTTTCTCACATTTTGAATTCATTCAAAAAACAAAAACTATAACAAATAGTTAATAGATTTCTGTTTATGGTTTATATTTCTGTTACAATGATTAATTTTTATTATATAAATTATAAATTACATTTTGTTTTGATTGTTTACTTGAAACTTGATATGTTGTTTCAAAGGTCAATGGAGTGATTTTTACTTGGACTATTTGAAAATTGAGTAAGTGATCAACGACCGAGGAATTTTGAAATTCAGTATATGTAATTAAATACTGTAATACATGTGTTATCATATATTTATCAAGCTGTCGCTGATTTTTTTCTTTTCTAATTATTCATAATTATATTAACTTTGAATTATTTTTTCTAGGAGGGGTGTTTAATATCATGTTTACACAATACTTAAATCAGAAATGTACTAAGTACACATTTAATACGAATGATGAACTGTTCTATATCGATTTTTAAATTGAAAATAATTTATCATATGCTGTATTATCTTAAAGCTAACATCATTGTAACTATACCATTGTAATTAACCACTAATCACAACTTACTTTTTATTCATCTGTTATTTAAGGTGCAAAGATAAATAAATCGTTACTTATAGTAAGTTATAACTATCAATTAATAAATATTTAAAATTATTCATATATGTTTGATTCTTTAAACACAATATTATTTCACTAGATTTCTTAAATACAATTTTCGATTTGATTTTTAAAAATCTAAATAATTTTTATAAAACACTAAAAAACTTGATACATTTAAATATACTTATTCACCACCAAATTACATATACTCGTATGTACTCAATGATCGTTATACTAGAATTTTGAATTAACAGACAATACCATTAGATTTAACTATAAATTACATACTCAATTATAATAATAGTTTGGTTCTTAAGGTCATAAAAAATAATAAACAACTTAATTATACCATAGTATATTTCAAATACCATCTACTTAACCAATTCTAGAGTATATTAGTTTATTGATGGAGGTTGATTCATACGATTGTTTGCTCATTACTGCAATACTATTCAGATTCTATTATTATATATTTATTTACATTCGTAACAAAGGTTTATGGGTATACTATTAGTAACGAATTATTTTCGTATGATATTTTGTGATTTGTTTAAATTTTATTCATACCTCTTTGAATATATTCAATTAAATTTGATCTTTTAATTAAATTTGAAAATACAGGCACTGTTAATTGTCTAAAAGTATTTATATTTTTTTTATGGTTCCACTATTAAAAATTATCACAAGCAAAAACTTGATTTTAAAATTGCCTTTAACCTAATTAATTCAAGTCGAGATTTATACTTCTATGTATGTATACTTTAAATAAACCTTACATAACTTAAACCACTATGGTCATGTTTTTTTCATTAAATTTTAAGTTACAGTCATTTATTCTCCTTTTTTTTTTTTTAATCATACTTAATATTTATATTAAATAACATTGCATTTACACTACACGATAAAAACTGGAAGATCATAAAATACAATGATCAAATAAGTTTTTAATTAATAAATAATAACAATGGTGATAAAAAATTATTTAATAACATGAGTACATTTTTTTTAACTGTTTTTGGTTGAAAAATGAATGTATCTTTATTAAAAAAAATTACCTATCTATACTTTGTTGTTTTATAATCAAAATATAAAAAAATATATTTAAACAATATAATGTTAAAAATTCTTTATTAAAATATAACAAATATGACAATTAATATTAAACATATTTAATTTTACAATAATATAAATAATTAGTTCAAAATATGCTTTAAAAATGTTATTTTGTTTTTTAATAGAAATATGTTTAAAATTATTTAAAATACGTGTATATTATTATAAATATGACTTTGTGTATTTATGTGTTTTTGAATACTGTGAAATATATTATAAAAGGATCATGTGAAATATCAACAGACAATTATTTTTTATTTTATAATCTATTAATAATTCTGAAATTCTGTGTAATTTACTACCTCACTATTCATGAACGTATCTATGGTAATAAATTCAAGTTTCACTAACGTGACAATTTTCGAAAAATATTGGTAATTATAATATATTTGAAGATCTGAAGGAATTATTAAAGAATATAAAAAAATGAAAACTGAACACGAAACGGCCTAGAGGACGATTTGGACAACGGTAAGCAGGTAGAATGAAGGAAAACATTAAGATGTTAGGAGTGGCGAACGTGAAAAAATTATAAAGGAACAAAGAGAAGTGGAGTTGATTGTGGTGATGGACCTTTAAAATGCCTCAAAACAAGATAATTGGTCATTATAATACAATAATTCTTAATAAGTAATGATGATATTATGAAGAACAATTAAACTTTTTTGTAATGCAATAATGAATATTATTTATATGTGTAGCGTATTTTATTAATTTTTTTTTTTTTTGGGGGGAGGGGGAGGAGGATTCCTGAAGCTTGATCCCAAGAAGATTAAAAAAGTTCAAAAGCCATAAAATGCTATAAATTTATTGAAAATAGAATATTAGCTTATATAACGTGGTTACAAATAACTCGAATTTATATTTAGAGTAATAATATAATCATTAATTCATACCTTATATGTATTTTTTTAAATTATAAAATCAATTATTTAAAAAAAAAAAATTTGAACCTCCAAAAAAATCAGAAAATACGCGGTGATATACGATTGCGTACGTTTTTACTATTGCGTTCAATTTCTCTACTTAGACCTTAAAAATATTACGATTGCGTACGAAAATAAGTGCAACATTGCCAACATGTACTATTTAAAATGTACTAATTAAATTAAATTAAAAATAATAATAATAATATAATTTAAAAAAATCATTATTATAATATTATAGTCAATTAAAAACTATATAAGATAGTTAGGTATAAAAAGTACAATGCAAATACATATTATAAGTTAAAAATTAAAATCTTGGTATAGATAACCAGTCCCTGATAAAAAATTTAATACATCACCATCTATTTTAAATTGGTCATATAGTTTTATTCAGTGGCGTAGTTACGGAGAGGGTGCAAGGGGTTTTCAGCCCTCCCCCAGATTTTTTTTTTATGTATTTAATGTATTTACCTACACATTATAATAAAATTATATTTTAATTTTACTATGATTCAGTATATAATAAAAATTGAGTAACAAAATAATTTTCATTAAAAATGAGATATAATAATAATACCATTATAAATTTAATATTATTAAATAGGAATTCGTATCAAGATTATAGACCTGCAAGGGTCGATCAGGCCCGTAGTGATATTGGACCGGGCCGGGCTGTAAAATAAAATAAAGGGTTGGACTGGGCTTTTTAAGTCTTGAAATTTTATTCCGGACCGGACCTGGGATTTTTTTCGTAAAATTTTTCGGGCTGGACTTGACTTCGAATATTAAATCAAGGGTTGCCGGCTTTTTTAAGGATTTTTCTTCAACAATAATTAAAAATAATAATTATAAAACCAATACTGGTACAATTAGGTACAATCATATAATAATAAATATATAATATAATGATATCTTGATTCGTGGGTATAATAATGCTATTTCTTCTTCTTCTTCTTCATTTGCCTCGCCTTCCTCCCAACTATTTGGGGTCGGTCACCCTTGTCCTACACCTCCACTTTACTCGGTCAATCACATCTCCTCTGCACACACCGACAGCCCTCATGTCATTCTCCAAAGTCTCCAACCATCGTTTCCTCTCGCCTCATCACATGCCCAAACCATCTCAGCCTATTTTCTCTCATCTTGTCCACAATTGGCGCTACATTATAATATATATGTCAATACAAAATAAAACAACACACTATTAAAATCATATTAAGGTATCTGCGGTATTATTATTATAAGATAAAATAAAAACGGTAATTTGGAATAGTTATAGAAAATTTGTTGCGTTTGGCTAAACAATACTAAAAAAAAAAAATGTTGGACTGGACCGGGCCGGGCTTAAGAACAAATGGGTCAGGCCGGGCCTGGGCTTTTTTTTCACAATATAGTTTGTACCAGGCCGGACCGGGCTTAAGGATAAAATTGATGGATCAGATCGAGCCGAAAATATATGGCCCTTGCGGGTCTATAATTAAGATATCCTAAGAACGTCGAAAATAAAGGTCTTAACCCCCCCCCCAGAAAAAAAATGTATCTACGCCACTGGTTTTATTACATGGTTAATTTTTTCCATATATTTAGATGGAATATTTTGGATATATTTTTTGCATAGTGGATATTTTTATATTGGTTTCAGTCTGCATTTCTTTCAATGCCTCAAGCACAAAGTATATTGGTGGATGTGCGTTATAGAATTGAGCGTTAAAAGTTCTGTGGAAACTCTCTGAACCATTTGTTGTTCTGACATTAAAATACGAAAAAATTACGGAATTAATAATCTAAATACGAGTATTTTATGACACTTTATTTTTATGTATCAGAACATAAACACATACTTATGAGAAGAAATCACAGCTAACTCTTTCCCATGTTCTGACATTAAAATATTTAAAGAATTCTCCATAGTTACCGCATTATTACTAATACTAAAACTAATATCAGTGACTTATCGAATGATAAGTTGGCCGTATACTAAGTAACGATGTTAAAGTGTGACACGCGCCAGGAAATCCGATGTAATAATCGGCATTTAATCTTATCTCATAGTATTTTATAGATTACCAATAAGTACCTATTGGCCTGGAAATAATAGTCACAGTAAGTAACGTTTATGAAATTGTATAAAATATAAGCAATCGTTTCCTATAACAAGTTAGGTATATTACAAATTTTGACAATTTTGAACAACGGCAACGTTGCACTAAGTATTGGTAGATAATGTACGCAATCGTAATAATGAAAAAGGTCCATACGGAATCGTATCATACGCAATCGTAACGCACCCAAAATACGATACTGCATGTAACTTAAACAATATTATAGGTATCTAATTTTTCATCATCAATCAATCAAATATTATTTATGTTTTTCAATGATGGTTTCAATAATCAAACGTATCAGTTAGTATTTGCATAATATATATTAGTTACATAACTTGATGCTATGATTATACATATATTAATAAGTAAGAGAAAAAATTCAGAATTTTATGTACTTAAAAGCCTAAGTTATATTGATGAAATTTATTTGACAAAACTTTCACCGATAGTTTTTCGATTCTATTGATAGATTTAATTTAGACTTATTATTTTTTTGTATATATTCGTCATGCTTGAAAAAAATCCGAGTCCCTACGGGGTACTATTTATATTTGATTGCGTTCAATCATTTGTGCCAATTTTTCGTCCCTTACGTACATAAATTATTTTAGTTTATTCAACGTGAAATCACCATTATTTGCGGATTCATAGAGTTAATTTAATTTCAAAATAATCGACAAATTTCGAATTTTGAGAAAGTACATTTCACCTTAGATACACGCATCGCATCAAATTTGATTCCTTTCGATGTACACACATACTCCGTACCAGTAGTTCGTTGAACGAATATGAAAAACACAAAGTTTTTATTTAATTTTATTTACCAAAGATTTCGTAAAAAATATTTGATAACAAGTGAGTCAATAACAAAAAGCGCATTGTAATTTATTTAATTTTTTTTTTTATAATTAATTCAAATAATAGGTTATTATTTATTTAATCGGATTACATAACAATTTCATAATTTAATTTTTCGTAGTTCGTACCCATACCATTAGTCTTATTACAATATATTTTTAAATATTATTCAAATAAATGCTTAAAATATATGTATTATCTTTGTTATTCGAAAGTTAATGAACGATTACGTGTTGTTACAAGAGAAATATTTATAATGCATAGTTGTTGCTATTGCCGTTATTGATAATCCATATTATTTTTTTTGTGGTCAAATATATAATACAATCTTATTTTGTATTATAGACTTCAGTGATGGTGTGCAATATACTTAATATATGTATAACACTTACAAATATAATAATAGTACTAATAAAAAAACATACTGTTCAGTATAATACTGTCTAATGGTTAACAAACAACCAAAAACAAATACAATAATTAATTTTATTTTTTTGTTCTATGTTGTTAATATAACTTTAGTTTGTTTAGGAAGAAATATGATAATGATAAATAAAAAGTTTCAAAAAAATGAACATTGAAAAACACAAATAATTTGATAAATTTGTAATAATCAGTAAACTTTTTCTATAAAAAACCAATAACACTTCGAAAAATACAAAAACAATTAAAAAAAATCAAGAAAAATTATAGTTTTTTATAATTCTTAAGAATTACGTTTTTTTTTTTAGAGTTTCAAAATGTTGAGTGGTTTTGACCAGTTGCATACCAAGCAGATATATATTTATTGGTGCAATTGGTTCACCATAGCTTTGAATTTGATGTTTATTTTAAAGTTTTTAAGCCTCTTAGACTAAAATCTGGTAAGTACAAAAAATAACTAGGTTATTTTATTTGTAATCCTTTGTCTATGTTTCAACTTGTCGACGTCGAGTGATATTATTATGCAAAAGTAAAGAAAAAACTAAGAAAGTTATAGTCATAATTTTTCAGGACTCTATAAATGATTTATTTGTTGATTATCTCTCCAAGAAAACTAAATTTTCACTTGAATGTTATAGACATTCGATTGTCAAATAAATAAATGATTTTATAATGAGAACAACTTAAATGATAAGAGAAATGATACAATAGCACCTCACAAAATATATGGTATCCCTGTCCCTAATTATAGTTATACACCGATGCAATTCAAACTATAAATACGTACAAAGTTATAAATCATTAAATTGCATGCTTTTATTCAATATGTATTTAATATTAAATATTAAGTATATAAGTAGTCATAAAAATTAAAGTACTTTCCAAATTATGATTAAAAAATTTTAGACTTCCAAATTTATAAGATTAGAAAAGTACGTTATTATGAATATAGTGCAATTATGAAATCAAGTTTCAGAAAATATACTTATACATTTTCCAATAATCACACCTAAATTGATCGAAAAAGTTGTATCTTGAGTGGAATTTATCACCTAAAATATACGTTATAACATGTATTCCTAATGATGCACAGATACAAGTTGGTGTATATTTAAAAATAATTAATTATATTCTAGTATTGTTGTGTAAATATTAAATAACTCTCTTTATTTTTATCTCTATGATTATCTCTAAACATTTAAAGATACATTTTTAATAATATTTTTAGTTATTACATAGGCAACAATATTAACATTTTATTAAATTAAATCTACGAGTATGTCGGTCCTTGGTCTGAAAAATAAAATTATTAAACATATTTGATTATTTGATATAATATTAGTTGAGTTCGATGGACATTTTAATAATGACAACAGCGATACGGATTAACAATATAATATTATAATGCGTAGTGGACATTGTTCATTGAATATTATGAATATGCTGAAAACGATCAATAAGATGGAGATCAACACTGATTTACGTTTCATTATGATTAAATTTTTTGAGGAATAATTTATTTAACTTGTAAAGTAATCAGTCGTATCAATTATTATATTCTATAAATAAGTATAAACAGTAACTTTAAGATTTAGACAAGAAAGCTTACAATAGTATGTAAACAATTCTTGTCTTTTAGGATTTACCCTATTCATGAATTTCTCAACAAGTATTCATTGATCCGCTTCCTATTTGAATTTGGACTGTTATTTTAGTTTTTGGACACTTAAAAGTTAATTTTAAATTTTAAAGAAATTGTTAAAGTAAAATATTGAATTTATCACTCTAAGTTAGTTTATTTGATTTTCACTTGAAACTACGTTAATTTAAATTTCACGCTTGTAATGCTTGATTGAAAGATTATAAAATAATTTAAAGAAAATGTAAGATAATATTTTACATCAAATTTATATGCAGAAATATTTTGTATTTTTAATTAAACTATTTCTAAAAGATAAATAATTTTGTCTAGAATCTTTACTTGTACTATTATAAAATAACATTATATTTTTGTTCTAATATAAAAATATTTATAAATGTTTTTTTAATTTACACTTCCGTACAGTAGGTAGTCTGAAATTGTTGTCAAAAAACATTTTTGATCAAGATAAGTACCAAAAAAATTCAACTTGAATTTAGGATATTTCAATTGGATTCCAGAGCTAAGGTTTTATTAAAACTATTGCAATATTAAGAAAAATTTAAAATGACAATACAAAATATACATTTATGAATTATTTTGTATTTTTCATTTCAATCGTTTTTCTAATTCAAATTTAAATTACAGACAATACATATAGTACTTAATGGTGGAACAAGGGAGGAAGACGGTGATTCATCCCTAGATGTAAAATGTTAAATGGTGTCATATTTGTAGTACTTATATAATCGATTATAAACTATTGCTCTGAAATTTAAAATTATAAGTTGTTAGTTATTAAATTATAATATATTGTATTAATTATCATCAATGGTTTTATATACAACATATTACAAACATCATAATAATAATTATCAAAGAATCAGTCAATTTGGACAACCGCTATTGTTCCAATACTCATGATATTAAGAGGACGCCAAATTACTCGAAAATCATTCGTAAAAACTCTTTTGTGCGGGACTATTTTACAGAGATAGTATTTACAATAAACTTACCAAATTTGTACATTACACATAGAAAAACTTTATCTATGTCGTAGCGTTTTAATATTTTTGATAGCACAATCAAAATTATTCATTAATGAAAATGCATTTTATTTCTATTCTTGCAATTTAATATTAAAAAATTAGCTTGTATAGGTATAAAAAAAAACGCTACAAATAATGTTTTCTTCCATGAACTGTAAAGATTTGATAAATCTACCTTGAATACGACTTTCATAAGTTTGTCCCACGCAAAAAAGCTTTTAGATTGTTAATATATAATTTTTCATAGTTTATTATTATTTTCTAGTAGCGTCTAATGTAATGGTTGATGGCGAGCTCCCACCCAAATTATAGTGGTACGAGCTAGGCACCACTAACTCAAGCGTATTAGAACTCAAAAAATAAACTCGATAATAATATAAATATTATTATTCTATAACTATTGTTTAGTATTTAACTAATTTTATTATTGCCACACAACAGATTTCACAAATCGAAAAAAAATTAAAAATATTGAATAGGATGTAATACTTATTTAGTGATTACACTTCAAATGAAAAAGCATTTAAATTACTAGTTTATTAACATTTCTGTCCAGCTCACGAATGCACACGTCATTTCTAAATTAAATTAAACTGTGCTTAATTGTCTTGTGATATTTTTTAAATAATTTCATTTGTAAAATATCACCAAGAAAGGCAAGATAAATAGATATTAAATTAGCTCGAACAGGAAAAATAGTTGAAAAAAAAGAAGAAAAAAAATGAAAACATAGTTACACTTGTTATAATAGTTTCACTACAATATTGATAATAGATGATCTTACTCTAAAACTACTCAATGTGCTGTACTATCGGAAATAATATTGAGCTCGTATTAATAATTATGTTTATTTAATGGATTACTTTCAAGTATATAGAATATTGAATTAAAAAATAATATTTTTTTTGGAGAATTAGAGTAATTTAAATCATGTGGTAATATGGTATCAGTTTTACATTTGCATTGTTATCAATTGAAAAAAAAAACTCAATTCAATTCAATTCAGTTCAAACATATAAAAAAACTATTGTACGTATTGATCAAGTATCGTACATCTGATTTAAATGTACATATCAACCTGAATAATTAGAATTTGTTATTATACTTTATGTATGTTACATGTGTAATTACTAATATATTTGTGTGAAAGATCCGCATGAGCCACCTCCATCCATCCTATTAACAAAAATTGAAAGGCCAAGGCCCCTCAAATATATGAGTATGATTGTATGCTAATTATTATAAAAAATTTTAGGGAAGGATATTTGATTTTTTGTTTATGATTAGACGTAGTTTAACATTTTTCACGGAGCGTACAAATTCCTCCAATCACCCCTCCATCAAAAAAGTACCTACTGCATTGATTATAAATACTAGTATTTAATGTCGATGGTAAATGCAATGAACGAGCATTGAAACGTATGTACTTGCTGAACGTTATTTGTATAGTATTAGTATTTATTAGTACGTAGTGTGTATTTATGGTATGGGTCACTTACGTAACAAGCGCAGTAAAACAATTTTTTTTTTGAATAGCAACCTCTATTTTTAGGTTCATAATTAGATTACGTTAATTTTTTAAAACAACTATGAGTAATAAAGTTTTGTTCTGTCTGTAAAGTTAATTAATTGAGAGTGAATTTAAAGTTTCGACCTACGAAATGTGTATTTATGGTATTTTTCAACTATGTTATACATGGTTTTGCAATAATTCATGTGATTTCTTTTAATTGTTTTGAAAAACTAATCACGCTGTTTCCATGTGCATAACATTTACATTATTCACATAGAATTATTAATTCTAATAGTTACTTGTACGTTGGTAAATTTTTGGTTGATCAACGAAATAATTCTTAACAAATTGCGCATATTATTCTCAATTTAATTAATCTGAAAAACAAATTTTTGTTTTTAATAAATTATTTATTTATAGCTTACATGTTTAGAAGATTTCCATTATATGTTTGCAAAATATATTTTTAAAGTAAAATAGGGCACCTGCGCATAACGCAATAATTGTACGGCAATACTTAAAAAGCATATTTAATCAAAGATTGGCACGCGCGGGTCAGTTGAATGACCATCAAGGTCCCCAGATCTGACTCTTTTAGGTTTATTTTTATTGGGAAATTTGAAGACAGTCGTTTATTCTAATCTTTAGGAGCTAAATAATAAAATAAGAATTCCACGTGCACAACTGACCACTGAAGAAATTATTTCAGCTACGCAAAGAGTATTAATACATTTTGAAGGATGTGTTGCAACAACGTTAACAATATTGAACAGCTTATTTGTTAAATTGTTAAACTTAATTATAAACTTTGATTAAATATGTATGAAAATGTATTTAAATATATTAAATAAACATTATAAGTTACAACACTTAAATTAACTTGTGCAAGTTTACTAAATTTTGTCATGCACGAGTAATTATTTGATTTAATAACTCTATGTAAATAATGTAAATGTTATGTACATGGAAACAGCGTAGTTAATTTTTCAAAAAAAATAATAAGGTAACACATTGAATTATTACAAGACCGTTGATATACTGTACGAAAAAAACGATAAATACACATTTCATACGTCGATACTTTAACTCACTCTCAATTAGTCAATTTTCAAGATAGAACAAAACTTTATAAGTCAAAGTTGTTTAAAAAGATTAATGTAATCCAAATCTGAACTCAAAAATAGAGGTTGCTATTAAAAAAAGTGTTATACTGTACATATGTGGAAGAAATATGTTAAAAATTTGAATTATTGAAAAAAAAATGTGTAAATTCAAGTCCTTGTACGGATATAAAAAAAAATTCAATAAAATACAAGGTGATGCATTGTAAATATTTCGTGTTAACATTATTGTTGTACTAACACTGTATATTAGTCTGTGCATTGTTATTCTATTCTTGTATACAATATTATTACATTTTCATGATACGCCTTGTATGGCATGTACTATTCATGAATATATTTGATTTTCATATCTCGTGTTAGGAGTTTTGATGGGCTGCGTGAATATGTATATTATAATTGTTATTTATTGCGTTTGCATTTCGCAAATCTAACGACACCGAATGAAAATTAGAGATGATTTTTACTATTATTAAACCAAAGTTAAATCTAAAATAATATTAATAAACGCGAAAATAAATCGAAATTTCTGATCGCAATAAATAAGACCAAAATCAAGTTACAGGAATTTTAAAATAATATACCCTATATTTTGATACGCTCAGTTATTATTGTTATTACAAATGTATTATCATTTACAGAAACATTTTCGACGATTATAGTAATAATTGACATGTGCTGTTGATGACTTTCTCGTATATTTTAACCGAATAAGGTTGACGATTGTAGACATCGGGAACGTACCCATGCAGAAACAATCATATCATTGAGTTCATAGAAATAAACAGGTGTTACACAACGTAGAATTGTATTTGTTTAGGAATGTAGTCGAATGAAACTACCAAAGATAAACTACTGTTTGTTTAGGTAGACTCTCGGTAAGGAGAGTTGCTTAGCAATTTATCGACTGAACTAGTTTCATGAATTCGTCGGAAATAATACCACTTAAAGCTTGGTGTTACAATAAAAATACCACCGGAAATAGTATCTGTCTGAAATTGCACTGTCAGAAATAGGAAACCAGCACGCGTAGAATACTGAAACTTCAGAAACACAAAAAGTTTCAACATAAAGCATAGAGTGATAGAAACTGTTAAAAAAAAAAAATTGCTTAATTAATAGAAAACATTTTTCTAAACCTTCAATCACACATAATTTTGTTATTTGTATGTATATGTCGCATCCACTTAATGGAATCGCTCATTTCATGAAGCGGACATCTACTTCATAAAATGTATCCATTTAGTGAAAATGACTTTTTATTACACTATATGGACAATTTTTTGAACTTTTTGTTTAGTGGATAAAATTCATTTTATCCACATTGTGTAAAATTATTATTAGATACGAGTACTTTTGGTATTCGGTAATAATGTAATATAATATAGCCTTAATTAAACTATATTATACATTTTCTTTAACTTAATTTTTTATTTTATTATTTGTTTTTACATGGTTGGGAGTTATGACAACGACATTGCACAATATTATTTTTAAAACAGGCTCATCTTGATGTTTGACACGGGCTTTTCAATTTACACGAACAAGAAGAAAAATCTTGTCCTCCTGTTATAACTGCCACAGTTCTCGAACAGTTAGGTCTTTATTTAACAAAACCTCGTTATTCGTTAAAAATGCCTCACATATTTTTTAAACAATTTCCTCTATACCATCCTTTAATCATTCCATATTTAGTCCCTAGCTTATACAGATTATATTTTTTTTTCACTAACTAAACATATAATATTTGGTGGATCTGTAGGCCTTCTGTCGATTTTTGAAACAGCCATTGATTCACAATTATTAATTTCGAGGTCTGCAATAGCAACATGACTAGTCTGTAAAAGAGTATCATAAACATTTTTATTTTATTTTAAAAATTATGTTGTTTAAAAATTTATCTGCAACATTTTTTCAGCAATTTTTTTAATACTATTAGAGCCTTTTTTTCGTTGCATTTTAATTTTTTCTTTTTTCTGCATAGGTTACACGTAATAGCTTCATCTTGATTTATCACTTCATCTATTTCAATCTCACATATATAACATGAATTGTTAACTGTCGAACATAGTACATTTTCTTCAATTTCTTCTTCAGCCATTATAGTTTTAATAAAATTAATTGGTAGTCTTAAATTTGTCAAACCAACTTTTGGGTTATTTTCAAATAACGCGTTATATGGGATTCTACTAATAGTACGGTGAAATGAACAATTTTTTTGCCACTGAACAAACTGAAGACCGATCGTCCATCTCAGGGACCCTTTGTCTTGTATCTATGCTCTTAACATATGTTCAACGTCTTGATTGGCCCGTTCAATAATCCTTTGACACTGAGGATACCTTGGACCTCCATGTACAATGACACACTCGAGCCAAAGTTGTTTGAATTCATCGAGTATTAAGTTTACAAACTCTCGGCCATTATCGCTTTGTAAACTACTTGGCGCTCCAAATGTTAGAAATAATACTAAGTAAATGAATACCGACTTTTAAAGCCCTTTTACTTTCCATGGGATGGAGGGATATATATTTTATGTTATAATCTTGATAGTTAAGTACCCATTTATACTTTCCATCTGGAACAAACTGAAAATCAATTAGGTCCACTTGTCTTCTATCGTTAAAATCATTTGACGTAATGGGTGTATTAACAAGTTTGCGGTTCATTGGTTTTTTACAACTACAAGTTTGACATAGGTACTGTTAAAAAAAATTCAATTTTATATTATTTTATATATTTTATCTTTTTTCTTTAAAAAAAACTATAAATGTATATTCAATTTTCGTTTTGATTTTTTAGCAAATTCATCCATAACATCATTAATATCCACTTTAATATCGCGATGAATATTTAGTAAGGCTAAACCATTTAAACGTATTTGTCCAGAAGAATTTCTCAAATAAGTTTTTAAACGGCATAACTGTATAGTGTATAACATTTACTGATTTTATACTAGACATAAATCAATTTTTAAAACTTTAACTTTTGGTTAAAACTTGTTTAATTCTCTTTTGGTGACCACGATAATGAGTACTGGATGAGAATGTAAGTACATTAACATCTTGTTACTTTACAAAAGTGTTTTATCGCCACAAATGCTTCAGTACACACACTATGTTTTGATACTCCCGATTTACTAAAAAAAAAATGAAAAACCAATATTTTAAAGTTTAAAACCAAATTAGATAATAATAACTTCAGAGTCTCACAATAAAACACAATTTACTATTAAATAAAAACTTGTCGTTTGTATGACATCCCGCGACTGCTCGATCACCGTTGCTGTTTCCTTATATAGGTTTTGAAATTTAGATGACGGCAATCATTTATTTTTACCTTGTATGTAATTTATTACAAACCATTAAGTTTCAGGCTATAATATTTTATGACCATTCATATATGAAACAACACAGCAGAACGGTTTTTAATTTTTTTAAAAATATTGGTTTTCAAATTTGAATTTGAAAATAAATAAATTTGAAATTCTGGAATTTTTTTGTCGTGAAATTTTTTTTTTCAATGTTGGCACCAATTAATATACGTAATTGGGACCGCTGGCAGCTATGTATTGTATGATATGTCGATTGATCATTAAATTAAAGTAGAATCCGCTTATTACGATGCCGTATATAACGATATTCCGGATAAAACGATTCATAGCCATGTATTCAGTTGGTTTTATTTCCCACGTAGATAATGTTTTTGTCATCCGGATACAACGAATTTCGGATATTACGATCTGATTCTTTAGGTCCTTGGAAGATCGTTTTAAACGGATTCTACTGTAATTAAATATTGAAAAATTTTCGGGGAGGGTTACAAGCCCATAACCCCATATTCCACTGTATATATATATATATATATATATATTATACTAAATACGACTACAATACATAGTATGCATTAAAACCGCACCAAAAATTATATAGGACGTAACATTTTACAAGCTTTGAAAATTTATATTAATTATGTATAAGCTGTGGACCCTCAGAAAAATTTGAAAATAGGTATTTAATGTAGATAAATAACACGACTTTATGATTATTATGATATGTAAATATTGTAACATAAAATTTTTATTACTCATATATTTAAATACAATTGTACTTCACTACTTTGCAGTTCTGACTTACGATTGTCCAACTTTTGAACTTAACATGTTTTAACATATCATAATACGAGTATATTGTGAACACTATCTTCTAGTATATTTTATTATTTATATAGCACATTTATCTAAATATTAATAAGTTATAATAGGTAAATAAATGTATATATGTGTATTTTTTTTTTGTGTACGAATATACATAATATAATATTATAAATATTAATATTCAAAGTATGTATGCAATATACACTGGTAATAGTAAATAAATACATGGGTATACACGGGCTTTAATAGGTTTCTTGTCTGTGTGCCCGGGCTCCCGGATACCAATGTATTGTAATACCCGTTCACGACCACGACCTCTAATTCAAACCGTTATTTAAGTGTTGAAATATATTTAATAATCCAACATAAGATCGTATCAAAATTTTCTGTGAATACATTTTATTTTAATGTTAATGTAATATTATAAATATCATTATTTTTGAAAGCACAGCAGTATAGTACTACACGCTGAACATTTTAGGGTACTATTAGTTATGTATGCTACGTTTAAAATAAAAATCCATGGCAATATTTTCTCCATGTTAATTGTTTAATGTAAATATGATAATTAAAAATTAGATAGATTTGTATTTTTTTTAAAACAGCATTGTACCATATGGTTAGCAATGAAAATCGGAAATTTGATGTTACGCTGTAGATATGAAAGCAACGAAGAAACTATAATATATAGCTGAAGAACCTATAATTATAATTATTTCGAATTTATACAGAATCTTAATGCAAAATAATAAAATGAAGTTGGAATATTCCAGATACATATGACGTCTATATTTAATGTTTAAGTAGATACAATTTAATGATTTTTTAATTGCTTATTTATTTAATTTAAAACGTTAATATAATTTCTAAAAAAAAATAATTTCATTAAATTCTTGAAACAACATTTTATCCATTAATGTAGTATATTAACTTAATACAATGTTTTTACAAAGCATTAACTGTGTAAAATATTCTAGAACGGAAAAATAAAAGTATATTTATTATAATAATAAAATTGGTATTTATAAAACACTGTGGGTACCTATTTACTTTCTGTAACAACATTTTAACATTATATTAGCTGAGATAAATAATTTTATAACAAAAAAATAATATATTTATTATTTTGCAACTTGTATATTACTTTAATTTGTTTTTAATTTTGATTATCTATGTGCTCATGGAGTTTCAAAATCTTAGATTTGGTGTTGTTATAACTCTTAAATTATTATAATACATTTTTGTTTCTAATAAAAATGCAGAAACGCACGCTTATACACGCGTATTTTTTTTTAAATATTTATATATATACATATTATATAATATATATATAATATATAATATAATATAATATATATATATATATATTTTTTTTTCAATAAAAATGTAGTCGTGATAATAAATTACTTACTAATTTTCTTAAATAACCTACCATATATGTATTATAGTTTAGCATACTGTGATAATATTGTTGAGTAAATAATACATCATTTTATTATTTTATTATACGTACAGTTGAAAGTTATGCTCAGCTGTTGTTGTAAGAGTCGTGATGTATGATTTTCACTTTTCAACGACGAATCCGTTGGATGCACATTAGTATTGTAGAATTCGTTCCCCATTGGTGTACAACAATAATAATTAATTTTACGTTTTACTGTCGATGATTAAAATCACTGAAATCAACATTTTCTCTATCACGACGGTGGCTTTCAGCCATAAAGTAAAAAGAACGAGACATATTATTATTGTATCGAATATTATATGCTCAGAGGGCCGTAAAAGTTGCATCTATATGCTGAAAAAGGCATTATATATTAAATTATTTTACGATTTATACGTTTCAACATGTGCATGATTTACACCTGTATGATCTGTATTGTTATTTTTAGTATTTTACTTAGGAAACTAATAATAATTTACTTAATTTTTTACATTTTACGTACAATAACTATTTATATAATAGCGTTCACAGAATGTTGTATGGACAACTTTTATTATAATCAAATAAATACAGTGTGGTTAAAGTATCATGACAATGTATCTATTAGTTTATAGTTATATCATCAAACAACGATTTATATTTATTTTCATAGCTGTGTGGTTGTTGTTGTTTACCAATATAAATTATCTAAATCATTGATATTTGACCTTGTTACATATTCATCTACTGGAATAAGATTATACGTTATAATCAACGCAATAAATGCCTGAAAAAATGCTATAGTTACTTGACAATTTCTACATTTGTTCAATAACGTAGAATCCAATATTTTCAATAGAAACAAAACATTTTATGTTTATTAGTTGTACACATATTTTAAGCAGGGCTTGAAACCGATTTCAAAATCGTTTTTAAATACCGGTTAAAACCGGTTAAAATCGATATCGATATTGAAATCATAATAAACCAAAACCGGTATTAAAATCTGAAAACGTAACCGTAAAACATAAAAAATCGGTATACGAAATCAAAATCGAAATCATAACTTATTAAAACCGATATCAATTGAAATTGAAATCATAAAAATTAAAAACTGGTATCCAACATTAAAATTAAAATCATAATTTCAAAGACCGATGTATAAAAATTGAAACCAAAATCGATAAAATGAAAAACGGTATACAAAATCGAAATCAAAACTTAAATTATTTGAATAGGTTTCAAGCTCTATAGTGATAGATGACTAAATAGTAAAAAAATAAACGTAGATATTATAATTTATTGCAATGGTCAGACGGGGCGGAACTCTTTTCGCCCAAAAATGACCTTCCTCTTTTTGCCCACGTCCTATTTTTGATTAAAATTGAAAATACAGTTTCGTCTTTTTGCCCAAAAATAAATGCATTCTTTTCGCCCATGGTTTCACGTTTTACATTTTAGAATCTACTGTCTCAAAATTTAAAATTTTTAAAAAATCATATAGGTAATAATCAAATAAAAAAAAAAAAATAGAAACATATATAACTATTAATAATAATTTAATAAGTACCTATTAAAAATAAGTATTTAAAATAGTGTTATCAATGTAAAATAACTAATAATATAATATACATCAACAATAAATCTATACATAAATTATGTAGATATGTCGTACGTATTACCAATGCAATGTTAATTATTATTAATAATTATATATTTTTCTATTTTTTATTAGATTATTATATGATTTTTTAAAAAATATAAATTTTGAGACTATGGTTATGTTAGGTTAAGCTGTTACGAATGTTACGTATCGATATTAAATTTGTTAAATTATATTATATACATGTATATATATATTTATGTTGTATCAATTATATTTGTAATCTAGATATTGTTATCGGCCTGGTCGGTCTAGTGCACCGAAGGGTTTTTAATTGTTATTAATATAGTCAGTCGATAAAAGTGTATAAAGGTTAGACTCTTCTATCGAAATATATAGTTATACTATTTATTTAAGTTGTAACCTGATCAAATTACTTATTAGCTATTTTACATCCATAACACTATTTTCAATACTTATTTTAATATTTATTAAATTATTATTAATGATTATATATTTTTCTATTTTTTTTATTTGATTATTATATGATTTATATAATAATCAAATAAAATTATCAATATAATATCTATAAATCAAATAAGATTACATTTTAAACATTTTAAAAATTATAAATTTTGAGAAAGTGGTTTCTAAAATGCAAAACGGGAAACCATGGGTGAAAAGAATGCAATTATTTTCGGGCCATAAGAGAAAACTGTATTTTTAATTTCGGTCGAAAAGAGAACGTGGGCAAAAAGAGGAAGGTCATTTTTGGGCGAAAGGAGTATCGCCCGTCAGACGAAATGTATTGGATATGTATTGTATGTAAATCAGAAAAGATTTGGTTGATGCGGGTTTGATTGATATAATTTTCATGAAAAATGA